>JBBHKE010001086.1:0-178229 GCA_037447655.1 Zygnema cylindricum | reverse complement strand
CTCGAAGCTTGACCCTTGCGCTTTCAATTCCGGTTTTTGATACCCCAATTATTTCAAGCTTTTGTTTTTGTCGTGGATCTAAGAGAGCCGCCGCGACAATATGATACTCATGAAGGCCCCACTTCGGTAGTGCAAATTTCACAAAAAGTTGTTTCAATTTTTGCAAGTTTAGGGAATCGGCGTGACATTCTTTTTCACCGTCATTGTAAGATGTTTTTCTTATCTTACAATGGTTATGGAGAGACGATAGTTCAAACAAAACCAAATGTAAAGTTGATTCTCTTAATTTTTCCAATTTTAGGGTCGCTTCTTGGAACCTTTCCAAAAATCGTATAAGTTCGGTAAGGTGAGTCTTATCGATACAAGCAAAAAGTATCAATTTATTTTTTACTTGAGCGATTAGTCCTATCTCATTGAATGCATCGTAAATACTCTTAAGCATTCGGAGCAAAGAATTCCACCGCGTTGCGTTTTCTTGTTTTAAAGTGTTTTTAAAAAGATTTTGTAAACTACTCTGTTTGAAAAACGTGAGCAATGATTTACTTGCGTCAATTAGATAAAAAAAATCAGGAACTTCCACATCGTATTTGCCTTTTTTAGAAGTTCCGCTCTTATTCAAGATCGTTGTCACAATTGTTGCAATTTTATAGTCCGCGCAAGGTATCCAAGTAAACATACTCGGTAGACCTTCAGTCGCACACATGTTAGAGCCACTATCAGTCACGACTACGCAGCGATAAAAATTGGACATTTCAAAATTGGTAAATCAATTTTTGAAGGCCGTTAAAACATTTTCCGCAGTGTGTTTTTCCTCCAACAAATGATCGACTTGAAGCGTCCGTGCATGAAGTTCAAATTCTTTGTCAATAAAATGAGCGGTTACTGACATTAATGAGGTTATTTTTTTGTCTCGGTCCAGAGATCGGTCGTGAATACGACAAAAAACATTGTTATCAATATTTTCTCTAAGTTTTGGGATGATCAAACTACGAATATCTTTCGCACAAGATATAATATAGTTTTTTACAATATTGATGGACGGGAGTAGTTGGTCGATGTCAACACTTCTGTTGGACGAAACACCAACATCAAACAATGCTTGACAAAATGCTTGAAAACCCGGGGAAAAAAATAAAAAAAACAATACAAAAATATCATACAAGTACAAACCATGATTAATAAAGAAGGTTTTTAACGAAATGATTTTTTTTATGGAAAGACAAATAAAAGACAATATCATGACAAACTAAGCTCAAATTTATAAATTTATGAACAAAACAAGTTATAATGACGTTATCCTCAAGCCTAGAATTTAAAATAAATCATACCTGAACCGTCGACTATCGAAAATGGTCGAAGGTCCTCACAACACATCAACGCCACCATTTTCGCAAATTTTTTTCAGTCACTCGTTTTCGCCTTTGTTTTTGAAAGAAACTTACGAAGAAGGCCTCTTGAATTATCCATGTCGGCCGAATTTAAACATGTGTGAGTATTGATTGTTGAAGTACCGTTTGCTGACTTGCATTGATAAACTATGAAACGTGTATTACAAGCCACAAAACCTTCCCCCTTTACCATGTATTTGTTTGATGTTCTAACTTCATAGACATGCTCAATTTTTTTCCAACAATTTGACGTGGCCCTGCTTTCTTTCACTAGGTAATAGTGAGCAATTTCACCATTTTTTGATTTTCGAAGTTCGTTTTGGATTGTAGTTTTAAGGGAAGTGAGGATGCTTTTCTCCATTTTAGTGTATGACTAAGTTTTGTTTGAATTGTGGTCGAGTTTCTCTAACTTAAATAGCAATTCAATTTATCCATTTATTGTTTGACACATGTGAGTACGCCAATAATTAAGACTAGTCATGGGAAATTGACGTAACAGTTTGATTTTCACTGATTTATTAACCAGCTATTACTACATGCCGCATGACATCGACATAATAATTTGATGTATTTGTGGAAACACGGTATAAAATGCGTAATTAGCACTTTGCAATAATGTACGATGTATGAATAAGCCAATAATTACGATTTGTTGCGTCCCCTAAGATTTGCGAAATGAATTGTGTACTACACCGCCAATCGCTATTAGCGTAGGAGTTTCTTTAGCGTATATGAATAATTACCGTGGTTTACGCTAATTAAGAATTTGAAAATTTTGAAAAAAAAACATACATTCTAATTGTTTAATAATTCTTATTCGAGTCTTTGAAAAAAATAAATGTCTGTCGCAAACATGCTTACACTAATATAGGTATTTGCACAAAATCTGACAAATTGTACACAAATCATAGGTTCACACAATCGAAACGTGGCTGTTGGACGAATATGTGCGAACGAGATATTTTACAGCCCGCTTTTATCCCCTTTTGAGAGCACATATTCTCATGCGTGCGCGGTTACTAAAACTCATTAAATATACTTTTTCACTTAAAAAGGTAAAATTTTGTAAGGTCTGATACGTACCAAACACCACACTATTTAACTGACGACGTACTTCCATTTTGTGAGGTATTTGGAACATAACCCTAGATGGCGTACAAAAAAAATTAGAATAAGCTACGCTATTGGAGAATAAAAAAAAAAAGAGTGGACGGAATTAGCGTACACTACGCTAATAGCGATTGGCGGTGTACCGTGTCAGATTTGCGACGCTTTGTCGCGTTCCCTAAGATTTGCGAAATGAATAGTGTACTACCGTGTCAGATTTGCGACGCTAATGATGATGTCACGTACTTCCACGATACCGAGAGTACAAAGTACAAGAATGTTGGATTATAGGGACAGTAAAAAATAACCTTTTTTTTTGGTTTTTTGGTTGACCGACTGTAACCGACCGTTCTTTTTTCCTGGTGAATCAACCGGCCGTAACCGCCCGACCCCCAAAATTTAGCAACCGAATCCGTTCCGGATCCGGCGCGGGCGGTCGTTCAACGATCGATCACGGTTTCGGTTGACCGTTTGCCACCCCTGTGTTGCAGTATGCTACACCTCCAATCGCTATTAGGGTATTGAACGCTAATTCGGTCCCGTTTTTTTTTTCCAAATTCTTAAATAGCATAAATTATTCTGTTTTTTCCTTTACGACATTTAGGATTTTTTGTCCAATTAGCGTAAAAACGAAAGTACGTTGTCATTTAAATAGTGTGGTGTATGGTAAGTGTCAGACCATACAAAATTGTACTTTTTTAAGTGAAAAGGTATAATTAATGAGTTTTAGTAATCGCGCGCATGAGAATATGCGCTCTAAAAAGGGGATGAAATCGGGCTGTCAAATATCACGTTCGCACATATTCGTCCAACAACCACGTTTCAACTGTGTGAACGTACAATTTGTGTACGATTTGTCACATTTCGTACAAGTACCTATATTTGTGTAAGCATGTTTGCGACCGACATTTATTTTTTTCAATGACCCAAATTAGCATTAGTAAACAATTAGAATGTATGTTATTTTTGAAAATTTTCAAATTCCTAATTAGCGTAAATCGTTGTAATTATTCCCTATACGTTAAAAAAACATGTACGCTAATAACGATTGGCGGTGTACAACATTGTAATGTATTGGTTCTGTACCGTTTCATTATTGTCATTGACACTATTTTTCATAGTTCAAAAGTAGGTGAAAGTAGGCCCATACAATATGCCTATTGTATGCAAAACATACAATATGACCTTAAGACCCATATTGTATTCGTACCTATTCGGACCAATTAAAACATTCAGACCAAAAATTAGACCAATTAAAACATTCAGACCAAAAATATTTATTTACACCGTCAGAATCGGACGATCGGACGGTCGCTGATCAAAGTAGCGATCTAAGAAGATCACATGAAAAGCCCATAACACAACTTACGATAAAGGCGTCGACCAAAGGCCTACCATAAAAACACATACTTTTGAACTATGCTATTTTTGGCTCGAGTCAAATTTAAAGGCACCGATATAGTGTCAATGATGCTAATAGCAGTATAGTACCGGTGTACTCTACTGCACCGACACGGTAAAATAGTCTGGACAGATTGCAGTGTATTGCCCATCGTTGTTAGGTTGATATATTAGTTCGAGTGGGTGTTTATTAACCAAAAATCGTAAATTATGTTTATACTACTCGCCTTAACATTGTTTACACCGCCCATCGTTATTCGCGTTAAACATTTATTAATGTTAATGCGAATTTTTAAGTATTAACAATACTTTAATGCAAGGGGGCGTGGCAGATTGTAGTCCACGTCCCTAAATAGTGTTGTTCTTATTATATTTTGATTTTTGGCAAAAAAAAACAGTGACCAAATTAGTATTATTAACTATAACAACGATGGGCGGTGTAACATACTACAGTTTATTAAAAAAAAAAAAGCTCACTCTAGTAATTTCACTAATTCAAATATCGATCGGTGGTGATGGTAGTGTGGACATATTATTAGCATAACAACTGCTTGATCACCAATTTGCATGGTTGTATATACCACACACATCCACGTTTCCAAAAGAATATGTTTTATATGTAACTGTCTGGTAACATGCAATATACTTTCTTGACGGTCACTGTTCTATTTCAATGCTCGAGTTAGTTTATATCGGTATTGTAATAGCATATCAGCTACTTTCATCTCATCTTGCTCCCTTTTCTCATTGACATTGAATGGTATGGCAAAGGTATCGTACTTCTAAAGTTAGAATATCTCCGAGTAAAACATGTAGAGATGGGAATAGAACCGAACTTGTCGATTTCATCGTAACGAGAAGTGTTCAACAATGGTCAGCTATTTTCAACATATGAAGGTACATAAGATGTATACTATGCGACTCAAATGTAGATTTCGACTAAGATGTGTTGTAAAGCATGTTTCCACCTTTTCTTAGATGCTATGTTGTCTCTAACTCCAAACACATGTAAACGAGGTAGTACATGGGTGCTAAATTGTCGTACAAAGTTTTTATTCTTGTACCTACAAGTACCATACTGCTTTTATATGCAATCAAGAAGCGTATGCCAATAAACAAAATGCAACAAAATTGAAACTCCGACGCATTGTGTGGGTTGGATATTTTAGTAATCATTTAAAAAAACTAGGAAAAAAAAAGTGATAAACTTTAACAAAAATGTTACAGTATCGACTCTTTTATCTTTAAGTATTATACGGATATGGGGTGCACGTAAAAAAACCAATTCGATACGCAACACTTACTTCTCCATTGATATAAAGCCCTCGAGAAGAAAAAAATGGTGTTTCTACAGGCACAAAAATATGATCGATTCCTAGTTTAGCTTATATCGTAGTCATACCGGCGGTTTTGAGGCGGGTTTTAATCCAATTACTGCCCAATTATCTCGGGGCAAATTTTAGATTTAGTTTTGTTGCATTAGTGAAAAGAAAACCTGTCGTTTTTTTCGATAATCAAACAAGGACATAGAATCGCTGATTGAAATGTCTTTTGTTTGCTTGTTAAGCGACATGTACAAAACACTAAAGGCTATACCATTAATTGATACAAACACATTTTATAAATATATTAATATGTATAGCTTGTAATGATTGCACATTTTATCAAAATTTGTACGCGTGTATTTTAAATCATATGATATAATGTTCCGAAAGAGCTTTTTAAAACATATGGTTATTGACGTACGTTGTAAAGATCACCCGATCCATGATTTGATTATTTTTCCCGTAGGTGCTTAATTTCTCTAACATTGTGTATCTCGTCACACTTTATTATGCATTTTATAGTCTTCCAACATATATTTTATTAAATATAACATATCAACAAAGTCACGTAAATTGTCATTCGAGAATATAACGAAACGAGAGTAAACAACAACAAACCCTCAAACATTAAAAATACATATATACACAATTAAATATTCAACAATGAAACAAAAGAGAACCACGTTTCCTGTTATAACGTTTTATACTATCACCCGTTATAACCCGTTACATATTTCACTGTAGTAACCACACAACATCTTGTCGAGAAATTATAGCCCTCTTTATTTCTCGATCGAACCAAAGATTTACCTAATGTCGTGTACCGATACATTATCCCATCACAATCATTTCCATGAACGATCTTAACAAAGATTGAACGACAAAACAGCCTAATATATCGTCTCGAAACTACACCGTGTACGCTATTAGTATTAATATTTTTTCGCCACTTAAAACATATTCTCTATAGACACTTGCCCAATTTTCAATTCGAGACCGCCAATCGAAAGCTGAGAATCTTACCTTTCAATCGCAACCATCAGATCCATAATCAGACGTGTGTACGAAGAAAGTTTTTAAGAGACGAAAAAACAATAATAGCGATTCAAGTTGTAACTACCCGGCCATCGCCAATATATCAAAGGGAAGTAAAGGTCAGAGGGTTATCACAATCTAGTATCGGGTTATCACAGTCTAGTCTATACTGAAAGTTATTGTATTGAATACAAAGTTATCACGACTTACTACGAAATTGTTGTATTGAATACAAAGTTATCGCGATAACTTTTTATCGGCAGAATGAACCAATGTATTAGTAAACATCACAATAGTTTCCCTACCAATATATCGAAACAATATTTTGACTATCAATAATTAGAAAGAAGTACACATTACCGGAGAAACACTACCGATACAAGACACACAACCATATCAATGCACATCGGTACACCTAGTCACAAAATGCTAACTTGAGTTTGTTAACTACCATACAAGACGAGATCCAAGTAATCAATACTTGTACGTCAAAGTCGATTATAAGTTACTTGTCATATAGTCATACATCAACCACAAATTATCCACACATAAGAGTTGGAACGCTAATAAGATGTTCGTGTCCACTGCCTTATGCAAAAAAGAAACTACCGGAGAACATCTGGCACTTTCTTTACATATATTTTCAGAAAACCATGTGAATTGCAAATCCAAACCTGTTGTACATCCTGACATACATGAGCAACATTTTCACGCAACATCTCTTTAACCTCATCTTCTTCAATTTTGCTATTAACACCTATATCTCTATATTCATGCACGAGCCATAACATCTTCCCAATCAAACCAACTTTTCAATGCAAAAGGACCACAAGGATATCAAGTCAATATGTAGTGGTAACATTGTCACAAAATATGTCGTCAAGATGTAAAATTACAACCCCCAAAACAAGCCTACGCTAGAAAATTTAGACATGCATCTCCACTTTCAAATCGTATTGGGGCTGAAACTTTTGGACAACAACAATACAGCACCAGTTTTTGCATATTTACATTTTCCAACTGAAAATCATAATGCTTCATCGCTTTGGAAACTAAACCGGTTCCTCATACTTGCAATTTCACACTCAAAGATCATATCATGGGTGCTTATGTAAGCAGGCACAGTTGCAAAATCCTGGAACCCTTCGGAGTATTGATAGGCTCAGTTTTCAAGTCTCTACACGAGAGCGATCAGTGCCAACAATTGGTGGAATGTCTGTGATAGGATCAACATCCGAAATAGGAGCTCTGGCAGGATGATAAGGGTCCAGCCCTCCCTTTGCATCACGGGCACGGTCATCAGTTTCTGGTGGCTTGGCTCCAACCATCTCCTTTGCCTTCTCCATGGTCTGCAACAGTGTTACAAAAAACATCTTTAAGTCAGCAAATCACAATAGAACGACCAGAAGTGTTTTGTGTTTGGACGAACCTCCACATTCAAAACATAACTCTTCCATCAAATGTTTGCATCCATCTTTTTACTTATTCATGAAAAATCCAGTATTGATTAAAATTAGTACAAGTAAGAGAATCAGTGTTAGACCAAATTAGTGTCAATCAGAATAATAACTAATTGGAAATAACATCAACCACTTGATTATTCAAGAAAACTAATATTAATCAAAATTAGTTTTAGTCAAAATTAGTATTAATCAAAAACTATTATTAGTCAAATAAATAATAATCAGAATTCGGTCTGTGTTAGACTAGAGAAAGAAACAATAAGTCACATCTAGACAGCAATGTCTGATTAGTAAGTCTTTCGGAGTAGGAATCGTACTTGCTGGAGAACGTTGCCGGTGGCTTCCCTTGCAGCGTGTGCCTTTTCGGTTAATGTCTGAGCAGCGCTGCCCACATAATCAGCTGTAGTGTCCTTTGTTTCCTTTGCTTTCTCCCTCGCAGCCTCAGCTGTTTCCTTCATCTTCTGCTGAGCTGTCTCAGTTGACTCCTTCGTTTTCTCTTTAGTAGCTTCTGCTGTTTCTTTTGTCTTTTCTTTTGCTGCCTCAGCGGTTTCGGAGGCCTTTCCGAGTGTCCCCTGAACATGGTTTAAAAGGAAAATCATCACAGGCATGGATAGCAGGAATCAAACAGCAGTAATGAGAAAACCATGTCGACACAGCAATGCAACAAAACAAATCGTCAGATAAATTGAAACTCCGAAAAAATAAGTACATGTCATATATAACATGTGGATGAATCACATGGACAACAATATTTCCAAAATAGTAAAATAAGTATCTCATTGTGTCCATATAATATCTCCGACGTCGTATTCATGTTTGGCATTTAATATTCCCTACAGGTTACAGGCCAGTTAAAATATCTTGAACGACAACCGCGGAATCCAGCCTGCAAAAGTACCACAGAATAAACAAAGAAAAACGAGAAACTAACGAAAATTGCATTTCTATTCCAGCATGGAAACATCAATGAATCTTCTGTTACAACAACGAAACAAGAAACCAACAAAAAACGCATCTGTTCCTTCGTGTAAAGATTAATGAAATTTTAATATGTTTATGTTGTTATGCCTAGTTTGCAGTAGGTTACTTATGCATATGTTAATTACCTCTTTCCCCTCCCGAGTGTGAGAATACGGCTTAGAGTGAGGACTGCCCGAGGGAACATGAAACTGCTCTTGAGACATACTGGAATCCGTCAACAAATTAGCTGCTATTGGATTTTACGGATTTCCTGTGATTATGTTTCACTATGATTGTATTTCACTCTCACGAAGGGTGTGGGAAAAAGAATACTAGGAAAAAACTTTTTTGCTTCAAATGCTATTAATACTATAGTAGTAAAACGAAAATAGAACATATAGCAAATATGAAACCAGTACACTTAAGAAAGAAAAAACTGTAGAGATAATAAAAGCACCAATAGAAGGAATTGCAGAATATGAAATCAATACTAGTCAGTAAGAAGAAAAAAGTGAGTACAGGCACCAGCGGACGTGGCACAGCATGACAATCACATGCATATATAAAGCATTGCCTAAATAAGCAAATGTAATTCAACTCAGACAAGCGGTGGCCGTCAAAATTTCCCAACTGCATTGCTTCTATTTGCAGACTTCGACTGCCCGAAAAGAGATTCCCTGGTCATTCCAAAATTTTAAGACTGAAATTCCCGACGCACACCTATAGGATCTTAATTTTTTATCAGGAAGCTGCCCGGAAGTAGACAAAGTTTTGAGCATTATAGGTAAAGAAAACTTTTGAACACAAAAGAGATAACTTCGCCGTTCTTGCAGCCATGCATTCCATAAGCTCGGTGTGGACCTCAACAAAGACGGAAACGTGTCATAAGAACGTTTCTTGAAAGGTACAGCAAACCGTACACATTTTACTAAAGGCTTATACCACTTTTCTTGTCCTCCTTTCAAAAAAAAATGCATTACTTACTTCAAGATAAGCCACCCCCAACAAACAAAATCCTACCAATATCTTTTGCTCATCGAATTTGTAATACAACATAATAACACGAAATTTGCAGACTGTATTCAATCAAAAGCAAAGGGAATTAAAAAAAAAATGGTGGAGAAGGAAAAAATAAATATAGTAAGGTTATTATGCCTCAAATCAACTAGATTTTTCCTTTTATTCTCGCTTTTTACTCTAAACCAAGATCCATACTTTATCCAATGAGAGGCCATTTGGGGACGTTGGCACATTGGAATCGACAACTGTTTAGGTAAACTATCTAAATGCTCGTTTATTTGCTCTAGCCACCTTCACGCTTTAAGAAAACCAACTACCACTTTTTTAAGTTGTTTGCGCCCTTCCGCTGCCGATGACACACATATCAACGGTTATCGAACTTGATGGTTTGTGCCTTCGATACCTTTTTGAAAAAAAATCCTAAATTCGTCTTTTCATCAAAATCACAACGTGGTGCTTTGTGCTTTGAGGGCCCAATTCCACATTTCCCTCTCATATCAGGGTTTCTTATTTGTGCCCTTAACAAGGGCATCAGGGCTTTATGTTCCCCTGTTGGAGCTCGTACACTCATGAACCGTTTTGTTCAAGATGCTTTGTAAGATGTCGTTGTTGCCCCGAGGACCTCCCAAAACCTGAGGATTCACACGTTTCGTTTGTTATCTTCACTTGTAGTCTCGTACATGCCCACTATCATTGTTCACTCATTATGGCCGTGTTTTTTTTCGCCGCTTGAAAGGACTACGCGTTGGTAGAAAAGTTGATTTACTAATATATTTTAAAGGTTTTTGTTTAGTTTTTACGACCACCGTAGCACCAACAACTTACCAAGTGAGTTGGGTTATGGTTGCATTTGTCATTGATTCACAGTTTGTTATTGACGACACACCTATTGTGTCTCACGTGGTCTTTAAAGTTGACAATGGTTTTTGACAATTTCAACAATCTTTATGGTTTGCTCGTTCTTTGATACCGTACGAGGCCTAATACCAAGTTATTTTGTTGTATTCCCTCATCATCGGATGTCACTCGTGGGTGCAACAACATGTTGTCCACTTGCAGTGTTGACCACATAATCGGGATCGAACAACAACACACGATATGGCTGGAGATGCAATAATCATAGTGGGAAACATAGTAAGATACATAGTCAAGCGAGTAGTGACAATCCTCTCGCCACATTATCAATCAATGGCGCAAAGGGTAAAGAACATTGGTTGACGTGGTTCTCATATACCCCATGAGATTCCGTGTGTTTCCTCACACGCAACTTTATACACACACGTCATGGCTTAGAAGATAGCTGCCTCGTAGGAATGGATCTACCCGTATAGAGACCAGAGACTTGACTAACAACTTTATAACATTTCTTTTGGAGATATTTCGTGGGAATTGCCTTTCGACAAATGCTTACGCGGTCAATCTTTTTAGGTTAAATAACTTTCCATCTCTTCCCCAAGTCTCATGTCACCTCTCTTAAGCCATCGCATCTACATCGCCCTTCAACGTGCCCAAACTTAAGCCATTATTCAACATGATGTTTATGGATTTTGTGACTTATCGCCATGCCATACAAGGCACATTGATGACACATGATCTTCACTTTTAGTGGCATAGTCTTAAGCTTCGAGGTGAATGCCCAATGTTTCTTTTTGTTTGAAGGGTATGGTGTAGTGTTTATAACATGTTGTTTTGTATTTGCTTTTTCAAATTTCAGTTTAAAATTTTAAAATAGCTTACTGTTTGTTATGTTTGAAATTTGTTGGGATTTTTAATTCTTACATTTAACATTAGTCAAAATTCGTATAAATAAATTATGCTTTTTACCTGGATAGTTTTACCAAGGTGTGTTTTTGAAATAAAATCTTATTATTAGGGCTCGGCCCCATTGGCTCAAAACAGCTGTTTTGGGTCGTATAGCGCAATTTAAAAAAAATGCGATCCACAAGAGACCCTGAAAAGCTCAACCGTTGGCACAGCTCCGAGAAATTGGGCGGACCTTTCTTTCCACTTCGCCTGTAATTTTCGGAAAGAAAAAAAAGAACGATACTGTAAACTGCCCTTGAAATTCTAGGAAACTTTTTTGCCGTCGAAAAAAATAATTTGATTCTCCCAAGCTTGGCTCCAAAAATGGAATCTTAACGCATAAAACAACGAAAAACATTTTTTTTTCCAGAGCCGCGTAGTATTTTTCATAGTTCAAAAGTAGGTGAAAGTAGGCCCATACAATATGCCTATTGTATGTAAAACATACAATATGACCTTAAGTTAATAATTTAATATGACGATGTTTGTGTCTAACTGCATAGTTGTTCACGGCGATAAGGGCGATAAATGCGAACGTACCGTACGTGACGAATTATACGTAACAAACGCATTGAACCTTTTGATCAAATCGCAAAAAATCGTTAATGAATTTCCTTCCGTACTATTCCGTACATAAAAAAACAAAAAACTATTACATATAACGCAGTTTGCAAGTTTTTCCCGTTAAATGAGCGTTAAAAAAATAAACTCTTTAAACTTTTATCAAAAATTATGCCGGTAACGAAATGACTTTATAAAATGTTAATACCGTGAATCGCTATTAGCGTTTAGAAATAAATAGCGTTATGAAACAAATAGCGTTATTAACGCTATTTGAGAATTTGGGGGTTTTGAAGGAAATCATCTATTCTAATTAGTTTTTTAAAGGGTTTTTATTTATTCTATTTGAGAATTTGGGGTAAAAAACGGGGTACCGCAATTAGAGTCATTGACTCTAATAGCGATTCACGGTGTACTTGTGATCGCTTGCTCAAAGTGGATATTTTTTTGCTTTTTAATGTGTAATAATGGTACACGACCTTACCATGACCAGTATCGTACAACTCTCCTCGCGAGGAGAGTATCGTGACACTGGACGATGTTCGCGATTGCTTCGCGGATCTGAAAAAGTGGAATATCCAACGGCCAGGAATTACGCCTACATCATTGGAGCCTCTCGACAGCTTTCCAGTAACGATATTTCGGCTGACAAAATCAAAATTAAGGTACGGCTTTGTACGACACTCTACGAAAACGTACGGCATCCAGTAATGAACCCCACTTTTCGTCTAATGGAATTCTACCTTAAGTGAGTTGGTTTATGGTTGCATTTGTCATTGATTCACAGTTATAGCGTACTTAAAAAAAAACGCGATCCACAAGAGACCCTGAAAAGCTCAACCATTGGCACAGCCCCGAGAAATTGGGCGGACCTTTTTTGCCACTTCGCCTGTAATTTTCGGAAAGAAAAAAAAGCACGATACTCTAAACTGCACTTGAAATTATAGGAAAACCTTTTTGCCGTCGAAAAAAAGAAATTGATTCTTCCAAGCTTGGCTCCAAGAAAAAAATCTTAGCGCGTAAAACAACGAAAAACATTTATATTTTTCCAGAGCCGCGTAGTATTTTTCAAAATGAAGGCGTCGAATTATTTTATTTTAGCGAATGACAACCATACTTTTTTGCTGAGTACGAATTTTTCGATCACTGGACCCTTTCGCAGCTGGATCCTTCTGCCAGCAGAGACATGCCACGTAGGATGGAGGACATGGAGGTATGCTTACATGGCATTTCATTTGACTGTACGATCATGCAAATTTTTAAAAACAATTCGACTCCTCATATTTTGTAATGCCGTACTATCACCGTATTAATGTATAACATTTATATGATACGCTTATACAAAATATTCCAATTTCCTTCGCACATTTGAATTTTGAACTTTGGTACAATGAAAACATTACAGCACTGTAGCTTCTTCATTCAAGGAGAAGCTGAAACTGAATGATTGAATAGCAGCTTGAATTCTTCATATTCTTCTCCGAGGTAAACTGCTTCTGAAGAAATTTGAGTTTCATTTTGGAATTTTGCATTGGAATGTTATTGAAAAGTCTCTCTGATGAATCCTCAGGCTCCTGAAGCTACAGATTCTGGTGGAGGAGGTCAAGCAGTCAGAAATGAGAAACTTGTTGAAGGTGACTGCGAAGTGCCAAAATGGTCTCCACAACTTACTGTAGGAGACACCGATGAGATAAACGAGAGACATCTGGAAATTTGTAAGGAGAGTTATGAAGAAGCAAGATGGAGAGACACATCCCTGGATATATGGATGGAGGAGAAGCTGGAAAGCTGTAAAGAAAGTTACGAAGAAGAGAGATGGAGTGCGTGGGAAGCTGACGAGATAACCAATAAAGAGACTGAAAAGAAGAAGCGACGAGATCAGGTTCGTAACTGCCTTAAATCGAAAGACGAAGTTGCAGGGAAGTTAGAGTGGCCAGAAAATACCGCTGGACTCGAAGGAGAAGAAGCTTCCTCATCAGCGAAAGCTCCATTATTGGAGCTTACAGACGTCACAAAGGAGACTGAGAAGCCAGTGAAGAGATTGATGAGCTTTACTGGTAAGCATATGGCGCCAGAATCCTGGGAAGAAGCAAGATGGAGACACAGACAAATTGGAGGAAACTCAAAAAGCGTCAACTTAAGCCTGAAATCTTGAAATCAAGGTTCGAATGGAAGAAACGGGAGATTGAGAAAAAAGGCAAGGCATTGGAGAAGTACTCCTCGAGCAAACGTGGTATGGCAAAAATAAAATAAAATAAAAAATGGTTCAGCTTATCAGTTATTGAAGTCGAAAATAAAGCTGTCGGGAAGAAGGCCCCTCGGGAATGAAAGAAGAGATAAAAGCATTCAGAAATATAAGAGAGTGGTAGAATCCACTGTAATGGTCAAGGAAGAGGAGGCGAAGAGGAAAAGCGTGGGAATGATAAAATAAAATAGCCATAAAATAATCAGAGACTGTAGGAACCACATTTGAGGTGACAAGAAGCGCATCCATAATAACCGAAGTTGCAAAGCCGGACAACTGCTTTAAGGCAATATTCGTCTGTCAAATAAGTCTTCACTGTGTTTTCACAGCCAGTCTTTGTAGTACGTTTTAACAGTCAGTTTCTATAGCCAGTTTTTCAGCCAGTTTTTCAGCCAGTTTTTTCAGCCAATTTTAGAGCCAGTATTTTACAATCAGTTTCTATAGCAATCTTTTACAGCCAGTGGCCACTTCCTTCAACAAGTTCCGCCTTTTGTTCAAATTGTGAGTTGCAGAAGAATATGTTACAGTACTGTGGATTGTTGGTAATGTCAGATCCGAAAAAAAGATGCAGAGAAGCAATTGAGAGCTATGGCTGCGCCTCACTATAACTAGGCAGTGTCTGTTTCTTCGAGCATTACGGTCCTGATTAAACATTTTTAAATAATGTTTTTTTTAATTCTGACCGAATGAGTTTCGTCTGCCGATTTTTTGTCGCTGATATTTTTACCCATGAAGACAATGAGTCCATGATGGTTACCTTATGAATCAGACTTTTGAGTCGACATTTGCAACTGTTGTTTTTAGTTCCGATGAACATGTGTGGTTTTCTAATTTTTTTTGGGGTTGGTATTTGTGCGCATGAAGATGATGAATCCATGATGGTTTATCATATACCAGGCATCAGATGTCAAAGCCAGCCCCAGAAAAAACATCACAAATGAACCAATTACGCAGCTTCTGCAGGAATTGCCATCTATATTTTCATGTGACATTGATACTGCTTTGGTTGATATAAATGAGCAACTTCGACAGGAAGTCGCAGACATATTTATGCAATTCGATTATGGTTTGGTTTTGTCAAAGCAGCATTCTCTTTGGTTTCATGCTGTTATTGTATTATCATGGCCTTTATGTTCATTACATGCAGTTTGTTATGTTATATTCTGATGCAAAAATTGTGGATGCAGAACCATATTCTATTGAAAATGTGAGCGCAATGAAATGCTATCCTTGAATGATGTCATGGTTCAGGGGAGGAACCGGTTGATCCATTGGCTCAGATTAAAGTTTTTCTTTTGTCGATGTTGTTCAAGATGAATAGCAATGATTGTCCATTAATATGTTACATGAAATAGCTGATTCAATTCCTACCACAATACCATCTCCCGAAAACTTGGAAAACTTCTTGGAATACCCGTGCATCGAAAAGAACCATATAATAGACGTAATTCACGCAGCCTCATATAGCAATTGTTCCACCAACGTGGACTACAAATTCGTTTCCATCAAAACAAAACAGGTTCCCAACCTCAATCTTGTTATCCAGATCAACAATATTCAGTTGTATTTCCCTGAAATTGGAGGCACTCATGGTATGCCAGAAAACTTTAATCAAAAGACCAAGCACAAGAAGAGGAACCATTGATGACATTGCAGATAAATTATCTTAAAAAACTTCAATATTGGAGACACGAATGATATTCCAGATAAATTGCCGTTGAAAACAGCTTAGGTTGCAGACAGTCATATTCAAATACATTTTCTTAAAAACAGAAAAGGCCACAAGATTGAACTGGAGCAACAAACTCTCAGAAGATTCGCAGGCTACTTTCAGTAAAATAAAGCCTGCAGCTGAAAAATTTAAGGCCTGAAAATTGCCTGACTACAAAACATTCTATTATTATTCTCCCGCAAATATACAGCAATCGATTTACAACATAGTTTTGCCAATCGCACAAAAAGCTATCAGTCAAAGCAAGTTCTTGCTTCTGTATCAAGAACATAACATATAGTAGATCTGACAGCCAAAGGTTCCTTAACCTCCAAAACCATAAAGTGTACGGCCTTGTCGCTTCAGGGCATAAACGACATCCATGGCTGTCACTGTCTTCCTTCGAGCATGCTCAGTGTATGTGACAGCATCACGGATAACATTCTCCAAAAAGACTTTCAAAACACCACGAGTCTCCTCATCTGTACAGAAAACAGAATAATTAATCAGGTACTCATTTAAGAAGAACATCTCTACTCTCTTCCTCATAACACGCCAGAAGCAACAAGCAAACTCTAATGTCTAATTGACATTTAAGAGACAGGATCACTGGTGAAAAAACCAAAAAAGTGAACGGCAGTGCTTTTCACCATGTTTTGCAACAGTATTTAAAGAAAACTGAATGAAAGGAAGCGAAGACATGGAAAATTAGGTTAAAGAGAGTTCAAAGGTAGTAAAATAAGGAAGAACAAAGACAAGCAATGGAATAGGATGAAGAATTGAACTGCAAATTGAAAAGAAAACCAAACAAATAACAAAACAGTAAAAGGCAAAGCATACTAAAATTGAAAGTAAACGAGGGAGTCTCAGGAAAAGACAAAAAAAAAAGAGCATCAGGAAGAGCCTTACATATGAGACCACTGATACGTTTGACTCCTCCACGACGAGCCAATCTCCGAATGGCAGGTTTGGTAATTCCCTGGATGTTGTCACGTAACACTTTCCTATGGCGCTTAGCGCCGCCCTTTCCTAGTCCCTTACCACCTTTTCCGCGTCCAGACATAATGGAAGCTTCTGGAAGTAAGGATGGGAGATAGGATGGAAGAAAGGACTGTGAAGATGGTTGCAGAGGACTTACAAGCTGTGGTTCAGAAAGTGAGTACAACTCAAATTATGAAAATGAAATTGCCTGAATGACTTTAAATATTGGTCAGAGGAGAAAATGAAGGGGCAAAATTTGGAAAAATTTGGAAAATTTTGCAGTTTGCTTTTTGGTGGAAAAAGTTTTGCTTTTGTACCTTTCAAATTTCAAATGAGTTTGAAAGTTTGAGTGCCTTCCGCCATTCTGAAAAAGTGATGTAAGAGCTCCGTGTGTTTTTCCAAAAGTGATGAGCAGACTCAGAAATGATGTACCTGTAGGGTGCGGCGCTGATGGATGTAATCAAGCCTCAGCGCCATTCAGGACAGTACGGTAAAGTATGACTGTACGGCATAGCATGGTCTACCACTACAGTACAGTACAGTACCGTAGTTTTGTCTATCTTTGTACGGCTTCGTACGAATATTATGCTGGCGGAGGTCTTTGAGTAACCGTAATTATATGCAGATAAGGATTTGGAGTTCCCTTAAAACCAGGGTGATTTCTACCGTACCTTGGCAAAGGCTGCTATCGGTGAACATGAACCATTCAATATAACAATGACACAAATAATGAAAATCAAATTTGTCTACACTATTCCATTTTCACTAAACTACACTACAGTACAGTACTGCACTGTACTGTAAAGTACAGTACTGTAGATGTACGAACAGTTTGGTCAACGCTATTTAGAACTAAAGGGTGACGTCCTTTTCCTACTAAGTATGTAACTCTCGTCAATGTGACATTGTGATGTTCAACTGGATGATGCTCCATGTTTCATGCTGTTATGTTTCAATTTCCCTTGCGGAGGTGACATCAAAATTTGGTAAAAAGAAACACAGTTTTGATATGGCGGAGTTGGTGACGTGGCAGAGCTAGTATGACTTTACCTTTTCCTTCGATCTGTATCTGACGGCTAAAAAAGGAATTCCGAACTCTAATCTATAGTTTCTGTTTCAAGGACAATGATTGGCTCACATATTAAACCAATCCTGTAGGACTAGAACACTTTTTCTTAAGGATTGGGAGTTACAAATACGCTCGTAAGAATGCCATTACTCGTGCTTTGGAACTTTCCGTTGAAATATCTCCGTCAGAAAGATTCATCCCTGATAGTTAAGGAAGAGTTGCTTTTCACACACACCATCTTATTTCTCTGATCCTCAGCCCTTCGATTTTTTTTCTTTCATTGGTCTTCTTCATTTGTAATCGTAGATATGGCTCCCAAAACTGATGAGCAGAAGGCGACAAAGAGCAAAGCTGAGAAGAAGGTAGCAGGGAAAAAGCCTGCGGCACCTCCCTCAGCAGAGAAGAAGCCAGTGAAGGAAGGAGTGACAAAGAAGAAGAAGAAAGCCAGAAAGGTTACCGAGAGCTATAAGATTTACATTTACAAGGTTTTGAAACAGGTGAGTTTGATGTCACAATATGCTTTGTATCACATAAGTCTACATTGTTCTTCATTTTTTTACCTGTCTGTGGAGCTCTCTTTAATATCTATAGAAAATTGCGTCTTTATTGTTACTTCAGTGTAAATTTGAACTGCTGTCGTTTCTGGTTTTTGGTTGTTTAAAAGGTCATGTTCCCAGAAAGCTATTTTGTTGCAGATTTTCACCTGAAACTTGTGCTGCAGGTTTCTGGTTTTTTTCTTTGGTCGTTTTTCGTGACTGTTTTGGTTTGTTTTGTTCTTGAAAATCCTTACTATGTGTGGCAGACCTTGTTTTTACCTAATTGTTTTTTTTTTCTTGGTTACAGGTGCATTTCTGACACTGGCATTTCTTATTATAGCTATGATGAACTCTTTCACCAAAAAAAATATTTATTCTGTTTGATTTTTATGTTGTTTTGCAGGTGCACCCTGACACAGGCATTTCTTCGAAGGCCATGTCTATCATGAATTCTTTCATTAATGATATTTTTGAGAAGCTTGCTTCTGAGTCTTCTCGTTTGGCGCGGTACAACAAGAAACCTACCATCACATCACGAGAGATTCAAACTGCTGTCCGCCTCACTCTTCCTGGAGAACTTGCGAAACATGCTGTGTCAGAAGGCACAAAAGCTGTTACTAAGTTTACAAGCAACTAGGGTTTGATTTTTGTTTATTACTATGTTTATAGGGCAGGAGAGGTTCATTGCAGTAGTTGCAGGTTCCAAGACTAATTTGTATCAATGCTTATGTGCATTTTAGTTTGTGTAGGTAGTGAATCCTTTGCCCACCTTGTAAATTCTTTTCCTTAATCAGAATGCCTTATTGAAGATAAAGCTGTATAAGCTAAGTCACTTAGCCTATTTTTGAAGTAAGTACAGTGGCCAAATTGTGCAGCAATACTTTTGTGATTTACTTTTGCCCTGGTTTTGGGCTTTATATGTTTTAATTATTCCTTCTATGCTGGTTGTAGTGGTGTATTGTTATCCAGTTGTTTCTCACAGGGTTTAACGTTTTGCAGTTATGTATGGTGACACTGATGATTGGTTCTTCACCATTATCCAGAATCTACATTTGGAACTAATATTTGCATTTGTTTATACTGAAAAAGTAATTACATTTCACTTTTCAAAACAGAAGAAATAAAGGAAATGTCAAAAAAAAGCCCTGAAAATAAGAGAAGATCCGACAAGGTAAATTGTGATAAGGTTTATTCAGAATGTTTAGAAACGTTTTCATTATTTTTTTCCTTGTCCACTTGAGGAGTAGTAGCCTTATACATATTGACTGAACATGCTCCTCCCCTACGACCTACATATCACTTTTCCCCATATTTTTTTCATCTTCTAACCAAGTAGTTCTCAACCACTCAAATTTTCCTTTGCCACAGTTGTGCAGCAAAAGACTCTACATCCCTTCCAAAACCTGCTATACAAACATTTACTAAAATCATGTCTTTAGTCTAAATTACACTCTTCTTTCCTATAAACTTTGACTTCTGAGAAAAACAAGTCCAAAACAACTCCGTTGAAAGACAATTTTCAATACAAAATAAGATGAACTCAGTTCAAAAAACTCCAAAACAACTGATTCCCAAAAAAACTACAGAAATCTTAGCCAAATACTTCAACTCCAGATCAAAACAAAAACTCCTCTCTTGCTGTCTCTTTTTATCCCTCTTCTCTCTCCCCTCTCAAAACCCAAGACAGTGCAACATAATGGCGTTTTGCGCGTGCATTCGGTTCTCCGCCTGCGGGAAGACAATGGAGTTGGGCGCCTCGATGACACCATCTGTAACCTCCACTCCTCGCTCCGCCGGCAAACAGTGCATGAAGTAAGCCTGCTTCCCTGCTTGAGCCATCATTTTCTCGTCGATCTGTAAACAAAATAAAATAAAAGGAAGGAAAAGGAACAAAAGGAGGGAAAAGAAAGAAAAGAAAGTATGTTTTGGTTATTCCCCCATTTTTTTTCAAAACCCTTAGAGACGAGCTGGGGCCATCATTTTCTCATCAACCTGTGCAAAAAAACTACAACAGCCGCGCAACAAATATATAAAAAGCGGATCATGAAGGAGACAGTTTTGATTTGTCCTTATTCTCTCCAAAAACTCTTAGAAACCCTGAAAGATGTAAACACCCAGTTTCCCCTTCTCGCATTTTTCATATCTCGCATCTCCCCCATCCAATTTCTTTCTCTAAGGACCACCATTGGTACATCATTAAAACCAGATACTATCCTTCCCTCTTCACCTCCTCCTCCCTCCCTTCCTCTTCCATTTCCCGACTCTCTCAAGCTCTATCAACTCCCCCCCCCCTCTTTGATCCTGAACCTCAGATCTGATTCAATCTCCTCTCACCTGGAAGCCTTGGAAGATCCTAAACCTCTCGTCTGCCTCCTCCTTCTGCCCCATACTGGCCCACACATCGGCATACACCACATCCGCCCCTCTCACTGCCTCCTCGGGAATGTGTGATATCTCCACCACACTAATTCCGGGCTGTCTCGCCCTCTCCACCGTTTCGGCGTCGGGTTCGAATCCTTTCGGACAGCAACAGACGAAGTGAAACGGAATTACGGCGGCCAGTCGCAGCCAACTGTGGACGATGTTGTTTCCGTCCCCGACGTAGACAACCTGGAGAAAAAAAAAAGAAGAAGAGAGGAAGAGGAGAGAAAGGAGAAGAAAAGAAGAAGAAGGAAAAGAAGAAAAAAAACAAATAAGAGAGAAGAAAAACGGAGAGTCAAAACCGGACACAGAGAGCCGAAGACTTGAAAATGCAACACAAACAAAAACAGTAAACAAAGAGTTAACATGACAACCAGAAACCAGAAACCAGAAACCAGAAACCAAAACCAAAAACCAAAATGCAAAAGACGAAAACAAGAAACAGTGAATACAGAGCACGCCGATTTTCTGACCACAAGAAAGCAAAGGCCAAAACTGGAATTCGAAAACGCAAACACAGGAAAATGGTGAAAACAGAAACACAAACAGAAACAGTGAAAACGGTAACAGAGTTGGATGTCTTACCTTCACTCCATCCAGTCTCCCCAAATTCTCTATAATGGTGAGGGCATCTGCCATAATTTGACACGGATGGTTATAATCAGTGAGCCCATTGATTACCGGAATCGACGCATATTTTGCAAGATCCAAGATATCCTGCAAAAGGGACCAATAAACAAAAAAAAAGGAGAGAAAAGAAATAGGAAAAAAAATGCAAAACGTTTAGATAGCCACACTTCTTTTTTGTCATGTAGTCCCTCTTTTATGTCCTTTCTCTCCCTTTCATGTCCCTTTCTCTCCCACCTCTCTCCTCCACAAACTTGCAGACAGAGAAAAATAGGAACTGGAAGAGGAAAAAAGAAGAGAGAGGAAGGAGAGTGAAACAGGATGGATAGAAGAAACGAGAGAGGACCAAGAGAAAGAGGAAGGAGAGAGTGATACAGATGGACAGTAAAAACGACAGGGAATGGAGAGAGTGATACGGAAGGGCAGGTAGAAGAAATGAGGGAGGAAGGAAAGAGCGATACAGAAGGGCAGATAGGAGGAACGACATAGAAAGGAAAGAGTGATACAGAAGAATAGATGGAAGGAATGAGGAAGGAAGGCAAGATGACACAGGAGTACAAATAGAAGAAAGGAAAGACTGATGCAGAAAGACAGAGAAGAAATGAGAGAGGAAGACAAGAGAGAGGCAGGATAGGCTTGATACAGAAGGACAGGTTGGAGAAACCAGAGGAAAAAGAGAGAGAGGAAAAAGAGAGAGGAATAAAAGAGAGAGAGGAAGGAGAGGATAATACAGTTGGATAGGTAGAAGAAACTAGAGAGGAAGAAGAGAGCGAGAGAGTCATAAAGAGAGGAAGAAGAAACGAGAGAAAAAAGAGAGAGAGAAAGGAGGCTGACACAGAAAGACAGAAACAGGATAGGAAGGAGAGAGTGATCCAACCACTTAGAAGAAACAAGAGAGGAAGGAGCGAGTGATACAGAAGGCCAGGTAGAAAATAAGAGAGACGAAAGGGAGAAGGTCAGGTAGAAAAAACTAGGAAGGGGAGCCGTGAGTTAGAAGAAAAGAGAGAGGAAGACGAGGGGAGGGGGTGCTAAAGGACAGGTAGAAGTAGGAGAGAGTGATACATAAGAACAGGTAGAACGTGAGAGAGAGAGAGATACAGACAGACAGACAGAAGAAACGAGAGAGGAAGAAGAGTGAGAAAGAAGAGACACGTAGAAGATGTAAGAGAGGAAGGAGACAGATGCAGAGGAGGGGAAGAAGATACAAGAGCAGAAGAAGAGAGAGAGGAACGAAAGAACATTACAGAAGGACAGGTGGAAAAATCGGTAGAGGAAAAAAGGAGTGATAAAGAAAGACAGGTATAAGAAAGAGGGAAGCAGAAGAGAATCAGACAACTAAGAAGAAACCAGAGAGGAGAAATCCCCTATCCTCCCCAAAAAGCTTTCAGAGAAAACCTCTCACTCCTATCTCTCCCTCTAACACTCTTATCTCTCTCTCCCTCCAATCTCTCTCACTCCTTTATCTCAATCGCTCCTATCTCTCTGTCTCTCACGCTCTCTTCCTCACTCCAAAATCTCCCACCCTAAGATCTCACTCCCTCACCCCAATGTCTCTCTCCCTCTCTCTCTCCAATCGCTCTCTTGCTCCAATGTCTCTCTCGCTCTTATCACAATCTCTCTCACTCTCCCTCCCTCCCTCCTATCTCTCTCTTGCTCCTATCTCCCTCTCTCATTCTTACCTCTCTCTCCCTCTCTCTTCCTCACTCCTACTCCCTTACTCCTGTCTCTCCCTCACTCATATCTCTCTCTCGCTCCAATCTCTCTCTTGCTCCAATGTCTCTCTCGCTCCTTTATCGCTCTCACTCTCCCTCCCTCCCTCACTCCTATCTCTCTCTTGCTCCTATCTCTCTCTCGCTCCTACCTCTCTCTCACATTATTATCTCTCTCTCGCTCTCCCTCCCTCACTCATATCTCCATCCCTCTCTCCCTCCCACTCTCCCTCCCCTCTCCCTCCCTCCCCTTCCCCCCCCTCACCTGATGTGCGAACAACCTCGCCATAACCATGTCATTGTACCCCGACAACACCCTCGCAATATCCCTCGTCTCCTCCCTCTTCCCCAGCTGGATGGTGTCAGGGGCGAGGTAGAGGGCGTGGCCGCCCAATCGCGTGAAGCCGGTCTCAAAGCTGACACGTGTCCTCATGGAGGGCTTGGTGAAGATCATGGACATGCTCAGACCCTGGGGGGGAGAGGAGGAGAGGGAGAGCGGGGCGGAGGAAGAGAAAAGGAGCGAGGGCGAGCGGCGGATCAGATCTCAGGAGATCCATCAGGATCGAATCATTCATCAAATGTCCGGATCAATCCAAAGTCGTCAATGTGGAGGAAGTGGGTGGGCCCTCCTGGGGTAGAGGGAGAGAGAGGGAGGGGGATAGAGAGAAATGTTAGGGAGGGTTAGAGTAGTGGTGATTTTGACGACGTTTTGAACAATTTAACGACTTGTTATATTAAAAAAAAACTTTCTATAAATGGGTCTAGAATAGTTTCATAAACCCTCTTGATTCCTTCTCCCCCTCTGCCCCCCTTTTTCCCCTTCCCCCTTCTCCCCTTCTCCACTCTCCCTTTTTCTCTCCCTCTTCCTTGCCACCCACGAAGCCAAATTTCCCTCCCCCCCCTACCCCCCTTGCTGGTTTTCTGCCTCCTTTTCTCTCACTGTTTTTCCGTTATCCATTTTACGGAAGTATATTAAATTTGTGGAAATAGTCGTAGTTTTACAAAAAAACCCTACATTTTGCAGAAAAGTCATACATTTTAACGGAAAAGATATTAAATCTAGAAAACCATTGGAGTTCTATATCACATTGTAAAACTCATAATATATTTATACATTACACGATAGTACAGCGTGAATCATTATTAGGGTAAAGATTTATTAGTGTGGAATATATATTACTATAATTGTAATGATATAGACAGTATTATTGTTCATAATAACGCTATTATTTTAGTATAGCAATATTACAATGCTACTACCATTACTGGACATTCTAATTCAGTTTCAAATGATGTGGTGGGTTTTGGAACCGTTAAAAGAAGTAACGATAAGAAAAAAACTAGCGATGTCAATGACACAATTTAAGGTCCAAGGGTAACATATAGGCGCACCGATATAATGTCATTGACATTATTTTAGGTTCAAAGGTAAAATTTGAAGGCACCGATATAATGTCATTGACATTAATAATGTATACAGTGTACACTGCCCATCACTAACTCAACAACTCAACTGTCAACTCAATTGTTTTCCTCCTCCCAAAACCATAATTTAGAGTTAACAACACTATTTAGTTAAGTGGCCGATAATGAGCGTCGTGCCATAACATACTTCAGTGTGATTAACTGTAATAGTGTTAAAGCTAATAATGCACTAACTCTCCTAGTGATGGGCAGTGCAGTGTTGATAACAACAGTTAGTTAAGTGGCCCTTATCAAGCCATAGGACAACACAATTTAGTGTAGATATTTCTAACAAAGTGTAAACATTAATAATTCACTAACTCTAAAAGAAATGGGCGCTGCAGTTTATGGTAAGATATTTTAGTGCGATACGCGACATGTTCTGATTCTTGTAAAGTGCAAGTTTTCTGTACTTTTCCCCTAAGTATATATATTTTTTTCTCAAATAGGATGAACAGGGCATGAGTCACTAGCATTTGGCCCGGTTTGGGCCGAAAATTGTTTTTAAGTGGATTAAAAACCGATTATTTGCCAATTCAGTTTTGTTAATTTGCTATTTGTTTAAACCGGCAAGGTTCTGTTTAAACGAATTTAAAAACCACTTGGTGCAGTTCAATCGCGCTTTATCCGGTTTGAACAGATGTACTGAAATACCATACCATAAGTACAGAGCTTCAGGAAGAAAAGTACATAAAAGGACAGCCTATTTCTGTCCGGAATATGTAGAAATAGTACTATAGTAGTACTATATGTACTGTATGTAGTACTATATGTAGAAATAGTTTCCTGTAATTTGATGACACATCATTTCAAGAGATCCTTAGGTAGTTTTAGCGTTTTTAAGGCTGAAGGGTTTAACAGTTTAAACAGAATCCAACGGTTTGGTTTGGTTTGTGAATCTCAATTCGGGTTTGTAAACTGACCCGTTTTGTTTTGCCCACACCGAAACCAAACCTAACCAAACCGAACTGAACTTAACCAAACAGAACAGAACTTAACCAAACCGACACAAACAGATGCAAGCCAAACTGAAGAGAACCCGAACCAAACCAAGCAGAATCAGACCCAACCGAACCGAATAGAATCGAACGGAACAGAACCGAAACAAACAGAATCGAAAAGGACAGAACCAACCCGAACTGAACTAAGCTGAACCAACCGAGTGCTACGACTCACCGACTTTTGGGGTCGGTTTTCGTACTTCTGTACTTCAACTTTTTCAAAATTTTTTTGTAAAAATTGTATTTTATTATAAATTTTTTTCTTTTTAATTTTTTAAATATAAAGGATTTTTTTTTTTTTTTTTTTTTGACTTAGCATCGGATATTAAATATCGGCTTTTCTGCCTTGATACACATTGAAAAAAAAAAAAACGACTATTTTTACGGAAAGGGAATGACTTTTCCGAAAAAAAACGTTATAATTTATGAAAAAAGTCTTCATGATTCGCTAAGAATCTGTGTTATAAAAATGCTTTAACTATTATGGAAAAAATTTCAGAATGTGTAAAAAAATAGCGTTAAAGAAAAAAAATTATAGAAAAAAAAACTAGAAAATTACGGACAAATTTCTTGTACTATGGAAAAAGCCCCAAATTTTATGGGATTCATTTTTTAGTATAGACAAGAAAATTCATAGAAAAACAAAATTGCATTTTTTCGAAACAAATCTCATTTACATTTTCACAGAAAATAACTCACTCTCTTTACGGAGAATTCATATTCCAAAAAAAATAGAAACATTTTTTTTTTTTGGAAAAATCATAATTAAGAGAAAACAATATTTTTTTTTGCAGAAAATTCACAATTTTCAAAAAAAAAAAAATGGTCTGCGGACGTTTTATAATATTTTGAACAGGAAATTCCTAGTTCTTGGAATTTTTTTTCAGTTTCATGGATAGAACGAAAAATCATTAGTTTAACAAAAAAAGGACTTTAAAAGAAACCTTCACACACAAAAAAATACCTTTATTTTACAGAAATCCCCCAGCTTTTACAAAAGAAATACTTAGTTTCACAAAAAAGACCTAGCTTTACAAAAAACAATCAATTTAAAAATAAATAAACTTTTTTTTACACAAAAAATCTTACTTTTACAAAAAACATAAAAAAAATAAAAAAGCTCTCACTCTCACCTGTACTACCTGCCGCCTTCACCGGCGTGACACTTGTCACAGTTTCGTTTGCTACCGCCCGGACGACGCCAGCTGGCAAAGATTTCGTTTTGAGGGACAAAACAGAAACGACAGATTTTGTTGTTTTCACCTGAAAAAAAAGTCGACAGAAAAAAAACGGAGAACCAAAAAACGCCAGGGGAAAAAAAAACGGACGCAATGGAGAGAGGTAAGAGCTCAGATAGAGACAAAATAGGGATAAGACAAAGTAGGATGGGGACAAAACAAAGAAAGGCAAAACGGAGAAAGGTAGAGATGAAAGGGGAAAAAGACAAAAATGATAGGGAAAAGAGAGGAGGGAAGGGGAAAACGACAAAAAAAACCAGAAGCGTCAATAAGTCCTCGACGATCCGCTCATTGCGACGCTCGATCGTTCAGAAAGGGGATGAAGGAGAGGAGGAGAGAGGGGAGGAGGAAGGAAGGGAGGGGAAAGAGGGGGAAGGAGAAGGGAGAGGAGAGACAGGTGGAAGAAAGGTAAATCCAATGGAGACATGGATGGAAAGGAACAATAATAATGGTAAATGAAACAAAACTAAAGAAAAATGAAAATTCACCTCTCTACCCCAAAATGAAGATGCGTTCACACGTGTGGAAACTAAGGTTGAGGAAGCCATAGCTACCCTTCTTCCTTAAACGTCCCTAAAAAGACAAAATATACGAGCAAAAATATATCTGAATACCTCTGAAAAGGTATTATATCTGTTCTGCTTCAAAAATGCTGTCAATTGGTTCAAAAAAAGGTGAATTTGGTTCAGAAATAAGAAAGAAATCGACGACAAAAGACTATTTTTATAAGTTTTTTCTGAAGAATTTAAGTACGCGAGAACAAACCCTAACTTTTCTTTTTCGATGAATAGTGCTGACACAGAAACCCTGGTTCATCGACAAAAAACGACACGTGGCAAGACACGCTGGACTGCAAATCCTCATCCGGCAAATAGTATATTACCACGTGTTATCCGTAACGTCTTTTCAGCATTTCAAAAAATACTAGTCATCTAAGCCGTTGTTTACACGCGTAAAATTGGAATCTCACGGTGTTGATGCGCCGCATCGCATCATTATTTTGAACAATTGTACGGTATGCAGTTGCGTGACGCATGATGCCGTACGAGGAACTGTGTCGTACCGTGAAGGTGTTGACTTGAAAAGCCACTATTTTTTTTGTCTTAACTAGACGTATCAAATCGTAGCCGTAAATTATGTATCGACGACAGGATTCGACTATAGAATATACCAAATAACGTAATAGATTCCTGAAAGTGACCGGGTGAATTCGATACGACCGTACAATGCGGCGCCGCCTATTTGTTTTGGCAGTAATTGAACCAAATATTCCTTCACTTTCGGAAATTTCCACAAACTACAGTACAGTTCAGACTAGTACTTATGCCGTTTTGCGTATACCTCTGCGCGCCAAAATTCGTCAGCGTGCGCTTTTAATACGCGTATTACGTTTTATACTTTTATTGTACTATATGCACAAAACATGTATAGTACGAGTTCTCAGAATAGCCACTGAAATGCACATTTATCGATAGAGAATCAACCGAAGAAAAGTGCGAATTTTTTTGCTTGAAATAACTTAGGGCGTGTTCCCATGTAACGTAAACTTTGAAACGCTACTTTGGATTTTAGCGCAGATTTTACAGTGTACTTTTCAAAGTGTGCCATGTAAGCGATACTTTGAAAAAGTACTTTGGACTGTAGTGAAGTGTTACGTACTACTTTGTAAACCGTCGCTATGTGCGAAAAAGAAATTAGAACTTTGACATGTGACGGTTGTAGACGTAGGTACAACTTTGTGACGGTTGACGACGACTACGAAATTGGTGACGTCAATAAAAACAGCGACAGTTGTAGACGTCTACATTTTTGTAACTTTGTGACATGGCAGATGTTTAGGGTTTTGTAACATTGTGACGTGACACTCACTTGTGACGTCACAGATTGTCGTGCCTCATTCTAAAAAGTGTGAGATAAAAGTGATATCGTTAAAGGGAGAGGGGAGATGCGACGACGATGCAAAATTCTACCGTAGACCCATGAATGAAATTGGAGGTCCGAGACCCCTGCATATTTTTTTCCGTACATCCTCGTCTTTTCCGTACATGCACGTGACGGGCATGGAGAAAAATAACGAGTACTCTCTTTCGTCCTAAATTTTTCCCACTCGTGTGGCGCGTGCGTGGGTCATTTTTCATTCGTTGTTTGGGTGGTAATTTCCCTAAAATCAGGTCAAGAGGTGATTTTTGATGAAGTTTTTTAACGGGCTGGATTCTCTTGCCCGAGGGTCGAAAAAAGGAAAACGCCAAAATGCGTTCACATGACGACAAATATGAAGTACATTCAAAGTATCGACTTTAAGTTTGCTGTACTTTTAAAGAATTTATTTTTTTGTACGGCTAAAGCTTTTTCTCGTACGGAACTGCGTTTTGGGTGAAAACGACAGATTAAAGTCGATACTTTAATACATGGGGACGTACCCTATGACAATCATTACTTGCGCCTTCATTACTTCAAATATGTGACACTTGTAGACGTCTACAGAATGTGCGACAGTCTACGAAACGAAATGTAGACGACTATGAAACTACGAAACTTCCTAAAATTGGTGACGTCTACAAAAGCGGCGACGGTTGTAGACGTTGAGGTTTTTGTGACGTTGTAGGTGTTTAGGGTTTTGTGACATAGCGAATTCATGCTACCATGTGACGTCATCAGTACGTAGATTTCCGCCATGGCTTCCCGATTTCGTTTTCTTATATTTTATCATTCGATATGCCATCAAACGTAGACCAAAATTATTAAAAAAAAAGAAAGAAAATACATCTTTCATTTGATATTATTATTGTTGCATCTCGTGTAAATAAGAGAGAAAGAGGAGCGGTCGAGTGAGAAAGAAGGGGAGAGACGAGGACGACGTAAAATTTTGCAAAGGACCGATGAATGAAAGTGGAGGTCCGAGACCCCAACGATTTTTTCTCCGTACATGCTCGTCATTTCGTACGTACATGCGCGAGACGACCAAGGGAAAAAATAGTGAACTCTCCGTCGTTCAAAATTTTTTTACACGTTTGACACGTGCAATTTTGGTTTTCTATTCGTCAAAAGTGTATTATTTTGATAAAAACCAGGTCGCGATTTGATTCCAGTGCAAGTGTGAAGATGAGCTGGAAGTGGGTCGCGATGATAATAAAGCCAAACTGCCGTAACTTCCAAGTTCCAAGATGACGCAAAATGTTATTGTGTTTTTGCCCATTTTTCGTACGGGGTAATATTTTCTCATTGGAAGCCCCATTTTCTGTGAAAAAGACGGAATAAAACCCTTACATGAACACATGGGAACGCGCCCTTAATTTTTGGGGCTAAATATTCTAAAGAAGGCTACAATCCGTTGATCTTTTAATTGCTAACGGACTAAACACAAGCTTACGCACATCAAGTGCGTAATCAATTAATCATAGTTGCGTCAGATTTCGTACGAACAAAATGAAGCGCACGATTCTGAGATTTGCGTACTTTGGCGTGAAACAAGTTGACGCCAAAAGGGATCTGGTTTCCCTGTACAGTAACCAACGTGTATCGCTATTAGTGTTAATTTTTTTTTCACCACTTAAATCATCTTTTCTCCGTACACACAAGTCCGATTTTTAATTTGAGCCCGCCAATCGGAAGCTAAGAATCTTACCTTTCGATCGCAACCGTCGGATCTACAATCCGACAAGTGTGTACGGAGATAAAATGCTTTTAGTGGCAAAAAAAACATTAGCCCTATTCACGGTGTACTGACAGTACATTACTGAACTGCTACACTCGTACGGTAAACACACTTTACAGTTTCGTTTTGTTCGCACTAAATTCTCCCTATAGCAAATCTCGCACATTAAACCTTATGGTTCAAACCCTAACCGTATTTTTCAGCCGTCGATTTCCTAACGTCCAGCTTTACTATTTTTTATACATAGAACCTGGCCCGTAATCCGGCCGACCTTTCGTCCCTCAATGGTCCCAATCAAATTCCTTCTAGAACCTTCTAGCGACTAATACGTACATTTTTAACTTGTTACGAACTTGTATTTTAGCAAACACCTCATCACAGTTACGGTACGGTACTGTACTTGACGAACGCATAGCGTGACATTAGGGTGACGCACTACTTTGTACGATTTGTTTCCTGGGACACGTGTCCAGTGCTGGTACACATTGGCGGCGCCGCCACCCAATCACACCGACATTAACGGGGAAACCGACAAATTGCGGGTTCCACACGCAATTCCGTACATTGATATTGTTGCCGCAAGCCCGCTACCGTTAATCTGCGTACGGATTTCTAAGTTAGTACGGATTACTACGTCGTACGGACAAGTGCCGCCTTTTGGACGCAAACAGCCAAAATTCCGTCCTCTCTTATATAAAAGCTCATTTCGTCCACAATTTGACTTCCCTTTCTCACGTTTCTCTCCCTCTCTCTCTCTCCTCTCCCTCTCCCCCTTCCCAAATCATTTACTTACTTATTTCCATTTATAATCACCATTTAGACTCCATTTTTAAAAAATATGGCGGTAACTTTCCACTCCTTGGCTCATTCTTTAGTATTATCCACACTATTTATCACCGCTCTTTCTTCCGTACCGTCCGAGTATTTGAAGGAGAGGAAAGTGGTAGTGGATCATTACCGGAGACCAGTGGAGAAGTGTACGGAACGACCAATCATTGGCGTGTTGACTTTGCCGGTGACCGTACCGCGGCAGCTGAAGTACGGAAATTCGAGTTTCGCGACGTCGTATATTCGGTGGGTGGAGGGAGGGGGAGCGAGAACGATGCCCATATTGTACGACTCCAGCGAGGAGGAGCTGGACTATATTCTCAACAGGTGAAAAAAAAAAGAAAAAAAAAGAAGAGTGAAAATAGAAGTAGAATTGAAGTAGGATATAGTACCAAAGAAAAAATAGAAAATATTTTTGTCAAATATGGAATTGTCTGATTTTTTTTTTTTTTTTTTTTTTTTTTTTTATTTTTCTTTTTTTTTTTTTTTTTTTTTTTTTTTTTTTCAATGTCGTTGAGACGAGTTGGTGGTAAATTTTAAATGTTTTGTTTTATCTTTTATTTTTGTGTATGATCCGCTCATCCCTCCTTTTTGTTTTTCTTCGTCTTTTTTTAGGGTTTTTTTCTTTTTTGCTGTTGTTCTTGTTGTTTTTTTGTCATTTTTCTTAACATGGAGGACCTTTTATCGATATTTTTGAATCGTCATGATCAGGAAGAAGGGAAATTGAAAGTTACCTTTGTTTTTTTTTTTTCTGTTTTTGTAAAAGCAAACCCAAAGCATAAACAATTTAGATTTGATTGCTTTGTCGTTTTCATTTTCGACAAAGCTTTCTTTTTTTATCGCGGATCGGCGGTTCGAATTAAAAGATGAAACACTTTCAATCCGAATTCCATGACATTCCAGTTTCAGTTCCAGTTGTTTTTCACCGTTTCATTTCATTTCCGCAGTATCGATTCTGTTTCGCTGTTCCGTTTTTGTTTATGTCGTTCCAGTTACCAGTTCTTGCCGTCCATTTAAAAATTGTCGACTGTCCGTACATGTCTATGTCTTGTTTCGAAGTCAAAGATTCTGATGCAAAAGTCAGTTTCATTGAAAATCTCGACAGGTCATTGGTGCCAGCTGTCAGAAACTTTTCTCCTCCAAAGATGCCCCTGTTTTTTGGAATCAATTTCCAGCCGTCCGATTTTTATTCTATCACCTCAATGTTTCCGCCACGTCAGATCTAGAGTCGTTGTCGCACGGTGTTCCATGTTCAAATCGTACCTTTCGCAAAATATATTACAGTACTGTAATGTCCACGTCACGTCGAAGCTTTCTAAATCCTAGCCGTTCCATGCTGCGTTCGTTTGGTTCCCCGATTGCCTCACGCCAATCCGTTCATGTTCGTACACTTTCTAACCATAATTCCGTACATATGTATCATTCCGTACAGGATCAACGGCGTTTTGTGGACCGGTGGATTGGTGGACTTCAACCCGGAAGTGACGGATCCAGAAGGATCCAAGTACTTGACGACCACTCAACACATTTTCCGACACGTGTCAGCTGAAAATGAGAAAGGCAACTACTATCCTATGTGGGGCACGTGTCTCGGATTTGAGAGGATGTCTCAGGTGAGGAAAAGTCAAAGCCCTAAGACTTTTTGAAAACCCTAAAAAGTGGAAAGAAGATGGAGGAATTCTCCCAAAGGAAATTGAAAAACATAGAAAAATGTTGGTTTTGCTAAAGGGAGAAAATTAATAATTGAAGGTAGGAGATGTTTTATGCTCTATTATTTGTTTATCTCATGAGAAATACGTTCAATTTTAACTTTGACATTTTATTTTTAGGGTTTGACTAATATTTTAAAGTACTTGAATTTTTCGAATGTATGAGATCCAATGTGGTTTCAGTAGTTTTGTTTTAGTTTTATCTTTTGGAGTTTTGTTGACAGGAAAAAGAATTAGGTGAACATGTTGTTACCCCTTTCTTCAAAATACCGCTGAAGTCTTTTCTTGTAAAATAGATCTTGTTCGTGGGGTCAATGTTGGTCAATTTAAGTCAAGATTAAGATATTTTTTTTTATCTCCATTTCTGGAAAGGCGTGGTGGCAAGTAATCATATTGACATGTAGTTGATGATTAACCAATGTTGTTAATTTATCAATGCTTGCCAATATTGGTTTTGACCTGTAATGCTGGTCAATGTTTGTCTATATCTGGCGAATATGAATCAATGTTGGTCAACTCTGGTCAACAGGAGTAAAATTTTCTGGTCGGTATTCATCAATGCCTGTCAATGCTGGTCAATATGAAGTCAATGCTGGTCAGTGCTGGTCAAAGTGAAGTCTATGGTGGTCAGCGCTCGTGATCGTGAAGTCAATGCTGGTCAAGTCATGGTTCTAATAATGTATGGTATAGAGTACAAGCTGACGCAATTGACTGTTGATGGTGATCGAATCAAGTCCTTTTATTCATAAGTTAACACTTTTTTGTGACTAAAGGACGTCATTTTTGAACTTTTTGCAATTTCTATTTTGCAGCTAATTGCCGAAGACAAAGACGGTTCAATTTTGGAAGATGTCGATGCCGAAAATTTTGGCATCAATTTGCAATTGACTTCGGAAGGATGGATGAGTCGACTTTTTGGAGGAATGACTTACGAGCTTTTTAAGGAAGTTGCGTCGCCATTGGGCCAATTGGCGTTTAACAACCACGGTCTTGGAATTCACCCTGATGTCTTTAGGTCCACTCCACTAAATGACAAATTGAAGATTTTATCTATCGATGAAGATCGTGATGGAAAATTGTTTGTTTCGACAGTTGAAGGGAGGGACTATCCTTTTTACGCAAGCCAATGGCATCCGGAGAAAGCCCCATGGGAATGGACTCCTAAGTATACGATGTCTCACTCTGAGGTGAGTTCTTGAAGGAATGTTGAATGTAAAATTATTAAGATCCTTCAAATGTATCTACCTGTTAAACCTGTTACAAGACTTTTGTCCACTAAAAAAATTCAAAAAAAGTCTAGAAGAAACTAAAATCACTAAGTAAAACAAAAAGGAAAAAAAGGAAAAAGGAAACAATAATGTATGAAAATCGATTTACAATGTCGAGGTATTAATACAACGTAGCTGTCGTATATAGTGTTGCCTTTCCAAGTTCTGCGAGGTTCATCAGGTATAGTATTAAAAAAAATGTTATTTCTATGTAAGCACTGTATATTACCCTTAGGAATGGACTCCAAAGTACACAAAGTCTCACTCAGTGATGAGTTTTTAAGAAATGTCGAACGTAAAATTGTTAAGAATCCTCAAAAAAGTTATCTATATCTGATAAATCCTCCAGTTCAATTTTTTTGTTTAATTTATTCCGTAAAAATCTTCCGGTTCAATACTTTGTGTTTATAAGTATACTAGTAAATGTCAGTCTGCTTAAGCTTTTTTCCAATTTATTGAACGTTTGTTGCATTTTGAAAATTCTGAGCGATAACCTGAGATGAATGCTTAATACTTTTTAGCTGTCTTAAATATGTAATTCTGTTGGTAACTATACAATAGCTGGAGTATCTTGTGACTGTTGAGTGTACAATTTTTAAAACCTAAAATAATAGGAGTTTAAATTCTGCAAAAACTGCAGAAATGAAGATGAGGCTGTATTGATTCTATATTGGAGCGAAAAATTAAGGGTGACTCTGAGTGCGATACTTATTTTCTTTTTTATTTGGTGGTTACAGAACGCGATCACTTTCTCGAACTATTTGGGACGATTTTTCGTAAACGAATGCAAATACAACAAAAATAAGTTTGAGAATGAGACGATTGCCAATCGACTTCTTTCGGTTAATTGGCCGTCACGATCATCGGCTGCGGGATCGGGTATATCTAGTGCTTACAGTGAAATCACTTTTTTCAAAAAACGATACCCAATGAACCTTGCAGAGCTCGGAAAGACCGCTCTATATGCAACAGCAACATTGTAAATCGATACCTCGACGTTGTACACCGATTTTGATTCATCATTGTTTCCTTTTTTGTTTTTTCTTTGGTTTTTTCTTTCTTCTTTACTTTGTGAGATTTTAGATCTTTTTTGAAATTGATTTCAGTGGGCGGAAGTTTTGTAACAAAGTGAATTGAGAAAATATTTGTCTTTTGTTGGTCAGAAAACTAGAATATAAGGTTTTGGTGATTTTTTTGTAAACCCCTTAAAAAAAAATGGATTTATTGTTTGGATTAGTATAGCGAGATTGTTGCAGGTACGGCTTATATTTTATTTTATTGTCCAAAGGGCAGTGAAAAATTAGAGTTTTTTAATCTTCCCTGCAGAATTTTTCTGTACTTTTCCTGATTCAGTTGTTGAAAAAAGAAACTTATTATTTCTGAGTACGTTCATTTTTTTTGGGCCAATTGGATGGTGACACGTGTCAGTGTTATTTTGTTTATCATTTTTTTGTTCCAAACAGGTATGTCCACACTTGAACCATTCTTTTCCTTTGAATGACAAATGAAAATTTGGGTCTATGCACCTATTCTGCTAACATGTTTTTTGTACCTCCTTTGTACCTCTTTGTACTTTATCTGTCCTTTCTTTTTTCTTGGTTATAATTATCAAAATGCTGCGTGTATTCAAAAGAAATTTGGATAATATTGAGGATGGAAATCTGTAATCGAGTTCACAATTATATCTGCAAACCTATTCTGCAACCATTCTGCAAACACGTTCATATATACTGGCGTGATATTAAAGCAGTTTTAGCTATTAAAGCAGTTTTTCTTTCACCTGCATGTCATTGAAAAACTGTGGCTTATCTTCCCATACATCCTGTAATCACATACACCCAATAATTACATACATCCAGTACATCAGCTGAGACAAAAAGTCCCATCTATTTGGAAAGTGAAGTTTGGAAAAGCTATTTTATAGGCAGGTATTGTGCAGAATAATAACTCCAAAAAGGGTAGCGTCATACAGCAACTTACATATCGTCCTGCCTACTCACTTAAAATTTAACCCTAAAGATGATATTTTCCATTTAATATTGAATGCAACTCTGGTGTCTACAATTTTGGGAATTCTTATTGATAACATTAGGTTTGCCTAAATCAAGGGAAACTAAACGCAGATATATTGTTGGCAATAATTTCAATTGAGCCATTCTGTTGTAACCAATGGAAAAAATAATAAAGCATGCTACATGTGACAGCAGGATAACCTAGAAAACAAAATACCCTTCTAAAACAGGTAGCAATATTTCCACAAATAACCTGTAGTTCAGCCACTTTTAAACAAACCAATTTCTTACAGGCTGCTTCTCTGAAAATTCATACAGCATTGAAATAGGCAACTATTTCCAAACTAACACAGCTAACATATATTATTATACCAGGTAATACCATCTAAAAGTCACAAGATTGTATTCAGAACATTAATTCAAAGTAATTGGAGCAATATAAGGACAAACAGTGGAGACAAACTGAGAAGACATGTTTCCATTTGGGGCAGAGAGGAAGCAAGAATCGCAAACCAAATTTTATTTATTAATATGAAAAAGAGCATAAATTATGGACAGAACAATTTCTCGACCTTTTCTCAAAACCACCAAGCTAAGAACTAGAAAACTAGACCAGTCCGTAACCTCAGACCCTTGCGAATCAGCCCTATAAGAACCCTAAAGCACCAGCAGGTTAAAATGTACAGCGTATGGATTTATCCAGTCTTAACTCAGGAAGCTGTGAAGGATTTCCTGACAATAACATCCTTCCGTCTAGCTCCTGATAAAGTCAGAACAGCTTTGGTACCTTTTTGACACAGAAAAACTAACATCATTCCTGAGAAAAATGTCTAGCTGCTAGTAAATTTGGTAACAGCTTTTGTGCCTTCTGACACAGCGTGTTTTGCAAGTTCTCCAGGGAGAGTGAGGCGGACAGCAGTTTGAATCTCTCGTGATGTGATGGTAGGCTTCTTGTTGTACCGCGCCAAACGGGACGACTCAGAAGCAAGCTTTTCAAAAATGTCATTGATGAAGGAATTCATGATAGACATGGCCTTCGACGAAATGCCTGTATCAGGGTGCACCTGCAGAACATAAAAATAATACAGAAAAAAGGTAAAGAAAAAAAACAAAAAAATAAGAAAAGGGAAAACCAAAACAAAGCATCGCATGACACTGCAGGAAATCCTTACAGGCTGAAAACACTAATGTGGTGCCCTGCAAGAGGCAGGAAAAAAAACATGCGAAAGTACAATGACAATGCACCAACAAACAAACAGCACAAAGGACCAGCATCAACAGAAAAGTTTACCTGTTTAAGAACTTTGTAAATGTAAATCTTGTAGCTCTCGTTCACTTTCTTGGTTCCTCTCTTCTTCTTCTTAGTCACTCCTTCCTTAGGTTTCTTCTCCGCTGAAGGCGGTGGTGCTGGCTTCTTTCCAGCTACCTTCTTTTCGGCCTTGCTCTTAGTAGCCTTCTGCTCATCGCTCTTAGGAGCCATAGTAAACCAAAAACTCTGAAACTCGAAAAAAAAAAGAACTTAGAAAAGCTTTTTTGACACGTTTCCAGATACTGTAAGGAAGTATACACAGGTGCTGACTTGCTTCAAAAACTTCGCTTCTTGAATGAATACTTAGTTTCGGAATTGACTTATATAGCTACCTTTTTACAAGAAGAAAGAAGTGTAAACTTAAAAGTACTTAAAAAAAGAAACTTTTAATTTTCACTGAAATCACTCCCGCGCTTTGAAGTTTCAAATTTTCAAAAATAAATGGATCAAACAGGCGGTTCAAAACAATTGGACTCTCCCGCCAATGGAAAACCCTGAAATGACTTTAAGGGATCGAAAATTTTGGAATCGTAGCCGTCAAAGTTTGTTTCTGTCCACTTCCTGACCGTCCGATGAACCACCGCTTTCCACTTTCCCTTTTGAAATTCAAACGAAGTTCAAACTTTCAAAGGAAAAGTGAAACGTTTTCAAATTTTGCATTTTGGCTTTTGAGTTTTGAAAGACCGTGACAAACTGCGAAGTACATAATGACTTCAAATCCTGTAAAAGAATCATCCAACTCTTATTCAAACTTCCAATTTAAAACCTGATCAAAACCTTCTGAGAGTATTCTAGTTTTCTGTTAACTAAGGGAAAGGCTTCTCATCTGCCCATTCTTTTGCTTTTGCTTTCACCATGTCTGGACGAGGCAAGGGAGGAAAGGGATTAGGAAAGGGCGGTGCCAAGCGCCATAGGAAAGTGTTACGTGACAACATCCAGGGTATTACCAAGCCCGCCATTCGGAGATTGGCTCGTCGTGGAGGAGTCAAACGTATCAGTGGTCTTATATGTAAGGGTCTTACATGAGCCTGATTCTGTTTTTTGTTAATTTTCTTTTCTAGTGTTACATGTTTCATTACGGCCTATTCGATTTCTCTAATTCTGTTTGTGATGATTTGCTTTGCTTGGTTTCCTTTTTTTACTTGGTATACTTTTGTTTGCTTTTTTCTCCAGAGCTGGATCGTGTTGTTTACTGCTAAAACTGGTTGATATTTTTGAGTAGGCATAGCAGGGGATGTTTTTTAAATCCTTGTAGCTTTTATGGAGTAATTTTATAGTTTCATCTTCTTTTTTCCTGGTTCCTGTCACCAAAAGAGGTTTCTGCTTGCAAATCACTCATTGTTAGGCAGTTTGATCGTTTTGTAAATTTTCTGAATATTGTTCTGCAACTCGTTTCTGCTGCTGGTGGTTGTATACTTCGGGAATTTGATATTTTGTTTTTTTTCCTCTGCAGATGAAGAAACTCGTGGTGTATTAAAGGTGTTTTTGGAAAACGTTATTCGTGATGCTGTAACATACACCGAGCATGCTCGAAGGAAGACAGTGACAGCCATGGATGTCGTTTATGCTCTTAAACGACAAGGTCGTACACTTTATGGATTTGGAGGCTAGAAAAAGAGAGATTCTCCATTCTGAATTTTGGATGTTGGAGGACACTTTTACTGTGATTATAATACCACTTTTGTGGTCTAGAAGGTACTTTGATGCTGCAGAATAATTTTTTAGCCATTTTGTCACTACCTTTCAAAGTTCTGTTTGTGAATAGACTAATGGAGGGAGGGAGGAAGCCATGGGAGAGAGACGAAGAGGGAAAAGGAGGGTGGCGGGCCTTGTTGTAACATTTTGCACTTTCCTTGTCATTATCCAGCATGGAAGGAAAGTTTCTGAGGGATGTGAAGGAGTTTAGGATTGCCAGAGGAGTTTGTCAATAGATTTTAATTGTAGCTTGACTGAGAAACAAAAGTCAAATCTCAGCAGTGCAGTGCTTGGCCAAAAGTAGGGAGCTTTGTTCTCAGTAATGACTGAATGTGTTGTAAAGAAACATCACATTGATAAAATGAAATGATGTTTATGATGTTGGTAGATTTTTGGCAGTTCCAATGATCTGAATTCTTGTAACAGAATCTTTTAAACACTTCTGAATTCTTGTTACGGAATCTTTGAAACAAATTTGAAAAAAAATGCATTTTCCTCATGTCATTGCAGTATCTCATTTCATGTTCTCGATTTGCCATTTTTTTGGTTCATGATTTTGAGGCTGTTTTTCTGTTTTTTTGTCAAAAACTTATCTCATATTGCATGTCAAGATCATATGATGCAAGCTGAATTTAGAGATTAGAATGTATATGGTCATATCTTTCATGCTCTTGCTAGTAGAGGTGGCAAATTATTGTCAATACTGGCTCAGCAGAACAGAAAGTCCAATGAATTTTACTTGTTTTGGTGCCCTCGATTGGGGATATGCTCATGTACTTAAGACAGTTTCGTTTAAATAATCTTGAGAATATTTCCTGATTTCTTGAATTCTTGAGAATATTTTACTTATTTAGCTTTCCCTTGTACATGGATGTTCAAACCTTGTCATTGGGATATTTTTTTTCCTTTAGCTACTATTTAAACTATTTGTCAGATAAGGATGAGCCAAAATAATGCTACTATTTAACCCTGGTCAAGACAGCTGTGCTAAAGTGCCTGCAGTTCTGTGCATGACAACCCTAAAGGGAGAAACTAAACACTAAGCTGCAGAAATTCACTTATCGTGTGGAACTATTTTCGAAACGTACGTATAATATAATAATGTATACAGTTTGAATTCCACTAAGTTCGACTCGTTCGGTTGCACAGTGTCTCTCGGGTATGTAACTGGAGATGGAAATCCATTGGCTCAGACCTCTCTGATTGTTTACTCCAAATTATTGCTGCGGTAAATGATCAAGTTTCAATAGCCGTTTTTTGCAGGCCACCTTAGAACCGTAGATTAAAGTGATCGACGTCATTCCTTATGTAATATTCTTTGTCGTTTAGCGCTTAACGTTGTGAAAAGTTATCACTGAAAATTTTCCAAGAAAAGTTTAGTCCACGTCATAAACTTCTCGAAGTCGTTTCGGTTGATACCACAACCGTGATAATCCTTTTAAGTTGTTAACATTGACATCGCACGGAATTGTGTCTCACGAAAATATATCTCGTGCGAATCAAACATCGGTTCGAACGGAAAACCTTATCGTGCGGGTGTATTTTTAATTTTTAAATCAGAGGAAACTATGTTTGAGCTACATGCGGATCTCGGGAAAATCTGTTTGGGCTACAAGAGGTTTCAAGATCCTAATTGCATCTTTGCGTAAGCTCTCATTTCTGTCTTCCTCCCCTCTCTTCTTCTTTGCCATGTTGGAGCTTCTACCTGAGGGCATTCTCTGCCACGTGGCGGAAGTTGGCGGATGGGAACCGCCTCTGGTAGCCTCCATGGCTCTTTTGTCACGTCACATGGCAACCATGGCTCGATGCCACTTGTGGCCCGCTTATTGCTATTGGCGGTCTGATGATGTCACACGGGAATTGGTAGAAGAAGGAGAGAGGCCTGGAGGGAAGGGAGGGAAAGAGGGGGATTTTTGCGAAAGCCAAATTGTGAAAGAGACTTTTATGGAAGACAAAATGGAAAAGGAAAGTGGAAACGATAAGGAGAGGGAGAGAGAGAAGGAGAAAGAGAAATGGAGGGAGGAGAGAGATAAGGTGAAGAGGAGGAGAAGAGAGAAGGTGGAATGGAAGGAGAGGGAGATTGAGAGGGTGAAGGAGAGAGAGAGTGAGAGGGAAATGGAGAGGGAGAGAGGACAGCCTCCTGGAGGATGGATAGCTTTGGCAAAGCTTCTCAGTTTTTGTCAGGCGGGCATGGATGATTCTAGAATGGGGTTCCACGTGGACTGTGTTTCTTCTCTGAAGCGTGTGAAGGAGGGAGAGGGATGGCTCTTCAATTCCTCCGATGTCATTTTTCAGTCGGAGTTTTGTTCCCATGAGAGTTGTTATCCTTATGATGAGGACTCTGAATTTCGTGAAATTGTTTATTGTACGCATCTTAGAGGAATCATCAAATATTTTGACAAATTGAGGTACTTGTTTTAGGGTTAAAGTAGAAGGAATTAGTCACGAAAGCTCATTTTTCTTTTTTCCACTTGTTATTTCCTCTCGTTATTCAAAGATTTTGGCACATTGATGTACGTTTTTTAGGGTTGTTTTCAATGAATTTTAGTCATATATGTGTTCATGGTTTCCTATTCCCCTTAATTTTTTCCCCCTTTTTATTTCCCGCTGGAACAGTGAACCTTTTCGAGATGATAGGAGGACCACTGAATTTGTATGTAAATTATTTTGTCAGGAAATAATAGTGTGGATCAACCCTTTTGAGATTCTTTTTTTCTTGCTCCTTAATCCGTCGATCATTTCATGTGGATTGTTAAATTTACCGAAAGGAAATTTTTTCTGGCTGTTGTAGCAATCCTTTGGTCTAGTTGCTTATTGGATTTTATATTTTATGAAGATGTTTTAGCTTAAATATGTTTTATGTTTGTTATCGTTATTTGTGTTGTTATTATGTCAACAGTGGTATGTTTCCCATTTTCTTTACAAAGTAGATAAATAGTGACAAGAAAACCAGTTAAATATTAGGATAATAGTTAATCAAATGAAATACTAACCAGTATATAATGGAAACTTTTTTGTCAACTTTTTTTTTGTTTGTTTGATTCAGGTCTCTGGAAATGTTATTGGAAACTATAGAAGATGAGCGCAGTCTTAAGGAAGTAAACTGTTACTCACGAGAAAGGAGTCTGCCCAAATGTCCTTTTTGTTTTTCACAAGTATTTTTTTTTGAATCAACTCTTTTATAGTTTTTTTATCTACTTGTTTTTTGGTTGCTTTTAGTCGTGGTTTTTTTGTTTTTACAAGATTTCATGTTCAGATTTGCGTGATTTTTGTTACTTTATCGCAATTTTTTTCGCGTTTTTTTTTCCTGCATTTTCTATGGGCATGTGTAAACGTTCTGTTTAGAACACCGTTTATTCAATGTTTTATGATTTTTTAGATCTCACCACGATCCTTTCCTCTTTTCTTTTTGTCCCTTCTCCCCTACTCTTCTCTCTCTTTCTTCAATGTTTCCAGCTTCTTTTTCATCGTTTTTTTGCCTATTTTTGTTTCTACAATATTTTTACGGTTTGTTATCACACGTACCTTTTTGTATAAGAAATCTCAAGCTAGAATTTTGCTGCAAATTGATCTATTACTATAAATACTATTACAGTATATGCCGTTTCGATCTGATAATATTCACATTTTCTTTAGTGTATACAGTTTGTACCTGATAACCTCCACACTATTTGAAGTGTGTAATGTTTGTACCTGATGCTACCCTTTGGACCGAATAATATTCACGTTATTTTAGGTGTATGCAGTTTTGACCGGATATTTCCAAAATAATTTGTGTGCGCTGTTTGAACCAAACGATATCCCCACTGTCCACATTATTTTCGATGTGGGCAGGTTTGGAACGTTTCCGAAGTGATGGGAAAAAATAAAAATTATAAAGCGATTATTGGGATCCACGACCGCGCCGACGGAAGTTTGGGTTTAAATTTTGCCTTTTTGTGCCGCAGAGTAAGCATTTCGAGGCATTTGACTTATTTATTCTTATTTGTTTACTTTTTCATTTATTCTTGGGAGGAATGGAAGTCTTGGAATCGGGAGGGGGGGTGTTGTAAGGATGTTTTCGAGGATGTCGAGGAGTTTCATGTATTTTGCTGCGATTTCTGCCTAAGGTTTTTTTTTGTTGTTTTAATTCCTTATATTTATGGTAATGCATTGTATTTCACCATCTTATTCTTTTCCATGAAGGGTAGCTAGAGTTAGCTCAACATTATTTTACTTTGGGTTTTTTTACTTTTGTGTGTGTTTTGTATTAAAATTTGACTAATTTGGATTATGTAACAGGTTTAACTCATTTTGGTTCGTCTGTCTAAATATGTAGGTTTCTTCTTTTTAAGCAAATCAAAATGATAATGTGTAGGTGTTCTTTCAAAAACGAATTGAATTAATAATATCATCATTCTTGGAGGAAAATGTCTGTTGAGTGAGATCCGAAAATTGCTCCTAACAAGCACTGTTTTGATGGTCTTTAGGGCCATTTTCATTGCGGATTTCATAGAGTGGAAGGTTATAATCGTATAGAAGGTGAAGGTGAGGAGGAGTTCAATCCCTACGACGAGTACAACGACGGTTGTTAATACGACTCTGACGAATATGGAGACGAAGTATAGTGAAATCTGTTATGATGTGGAGATGTATCCATTTCGAGTGTATTCCTTGAAAGAGAATTTAGTGTACAATTTTTTTAGTTTCTTTTGACAAGTTACAAACCTGAATAGTTTTGGAAAGTTCTTAGAGGCAATTTAGGGTTGTCAATAAGACTTTGTACAGTTTTGTGTAAATAGAACGATGCTTTCAATTTAGGAAAATAAGAACAACGGTTCCGAAAAACGGTTCGTTGTCTAGACGTCTTTTACCATTTTGGTTTTGGTGAGGAGTTTGATGCCTACAACGAGTACAATGATGAAGATATATACTTTGAGGGCGACGATTTCTACGACTCCGACGAATATGGATTTGGAGTCTAGTGGAAAATGCTATATGGAGTTGTATTCATTCAGAGTGTATTCCTTTTGAGAGAGTTTAGTGTACAAAGCTTTTTAAGGGCTTTTGGCAAGAACCAAACTGGAATGGTTTTGGAAGGTTCTGAAGCTCCACATGTACGGCAGTTTAGGGTTGTTGGGAAGACTTGTGCAGTTTTGTGTAAATAGGTCGAGTTTCAGTTTAGGAAAATAATAACTCAAATAGCGGTTCTTTTTCTGTACATCTTTCCGTTTTCAATGCTCCACTTCTTTCCATTTCCAGTGGTGTTTTTCTTTCTTTTTTCAATGGTTGTACTACTTTTCCATTTTCAACATTGTTTCAGAACTTGATGGTTCTGTAACCCAATGGTGGTTGCAATAATAAAAGTGACGTCACACATTTGATTGGCAGTGTGTGCCAAAATGGTGCATCAATGTTAATGAACATAAGGTCCTTGAAACTTTTCTGCGAAAAATATCATAAAAAAAGATGTTTACCAAATATCCTTTTGTTCTTTGGCATAACAATAACAAAGCACATGTTTGGTAAATTTATTTTCTACTTTTATTAAGTAATTAATATTATCTATTCATCTGTGTATTGATCAAATGTTGACTACAGCAATATCTCAATATCTCTTGGAATTTTTCTGGATCTTGAAGTTTTGAATGGACAGAAGGTAACTTTTCTTGCAAATCCTTCAGAAGTTTGCCAGGAGTGATAAATTGACAATTAACTGCAGTTTTATCGCAGCATTTGTTTAATTTACAACTGTGAAATAGACTCTGTTAGCTGATTTTCAGCTGAAGCTTGTCGTATCGTATTATATGTTTTAGTACGTCTGCCTTACTTACGAACGAAAACAGACAATCTGTACAAAAGTTCAAAGGTACAAACGAAGCAGAAGCGTACTTTTCCCGTTGAACTCGGTCAGTTACCTTTCCCGTGAAGTACAACTGCCGCGGTTGTTCACTTCAACATTTTGCTGCGGAACAGTCAATTTAAAATTTCGGAAGACAAATTAAAGTCAAATCGCACGTCTCCCACGCATAGTTCAAAAGTAGGTGAAAGCAAGCCCATACAATATGCCTATTGTATGCAAAACATACAATATGACCTTAAGACCCATACTGTATTTGGACCTATTCGGACCAATTAAAACTCGGACCAAAAATTGGACCAATTAAAACATTCGGACCGAAAAAAACTATTTATACCGTCAGATTCGGACGATCGGACGGTCGATGATCAAAGTAGCGATCTAAGAAGATCACATGAAAAGCCCATAACACAACTTACGATAAAGGCGCCGACCAAAGGGCCTACCAAAAAACGCCTACTTTTGAACTATGCTCCCACGTGCTTTGTATTTCGTGCGAATCAACCATCACTTCGAACGAAATGTTTTACCGTGCAGCTTCACTTTAAAGCCTGTATTATAAATCATTGCAACTCTGGAGTACGGACTACGGCGTTCTCAAAATCCTATTTGCAGCTTTGGCTTAAACCCTGCTGCTGTCTCTCTCCCCTCTCTTCTACGGAGCCATGCTGGAGCTTCTTCCAGAAGACGTTCTCTGCCACGTGGCGGCAGTGGACGGATGGGAGCCGTCTCTCATAGCATCCATGGCCATGCTGTCACGTCACATGTCAACCATGGCTCGCTGCCACGTGTGGCCCGCTTATTGCTATTGGAGGGCAGAGGATGTCACACGGGAATTGGTTGAGGAGGGAGAGAGGCCTGGAGAGAAGGGAGGGCAAGAGAGGGAGACTCGTGAAAGAGACATTGAGAAAGATTCTCAGGTGGAAGAAAAAATGGAAAAGGAAAGTGGAAACAAGATTGGGAACGAAATTGATTGGGAGAGGGAAAAAGAGGAGTGGGCGAGGGCTAGAGAGGAGATAAAGGAGGAACAGAGAGAAATGGAAAGGGAGAGGGAGAGGGGAGAGCCTCCCGGAGGATGGATAGTTTTGGCAAGGCTTCTCAGTCGTTGTACGGTGGGTGTGTATGATCGTTTCCACATGGGGGACTGTGTTTCTTCTTTGACACGTGTGAAGGAGGGAGAGGGATTGCTCTTCAATTCCTCCGATGCTGTTTTTCATTCGGAGTTTCTTCCCGAAATGGCTAAGCGAAATCCTGATTATTATATTCGATCTTTTGAAGGAATCATCAAAGATTTTGATAAATCGAGGTACGTTTTTTAGGGTTAAAGTTGAAGAAATCTAGTTAAGAAAGCGTATGATTTTTTCTTTCCACTTGTTATTTCCTTTAGTTATTGAAATATTTTGGAAAAGTGATGTACGATTTTTAGGGTTTGTAGTTGAATGAATTCTAACCATAATGGTTTCTCATTCCCCTTTAATATTTTCACCTTGTCTCTTACCCCCCCCCCCCCCCCCCCAACAGAGAACCTTTTTGAGATGATGGGAGACTACACTAATAATGGTGCCCTTTTTGTATTTGAATTATTTTGTAATCTTCACAAATAATGTGTGGATTAACTGATTTGCGAATTCTTTTCAACAACTTTTTTCTTGCGCCTAAACCGTTGATTATTTAATGTGGATTGTTAATTTCACCAAAATGGAAATTTTATGTTTTTTGAAAATGTTTTAGCGTGCTTTTGTTATTTTCACTTTTATTTGTGTTGTTATTATGTCAACAGGAGTATGATGTTTCCCATTTCTTGTAAAAAGTTAGATAAATGGTAACGAGAAAACTAGATACGTCGTTTTAGGGTAATAAACAATCAAATGAAATACTAACCAGCATGTAAAGACATCCTTTTCTTACTGTGCCATTTATTTTTGTTTTTGTTTCAGCATTCGGGCGATGTTATTTAAACAGCGGAGAGATTTGACCAGATGTCACTTATGTTTATCACTCGTATGTTTTTTTTTCAATCAATTCTTCTTTGATTTTTCTTGTTACTTGTTTTTTCCGTTGTTTTAGTTGTTGTTTTTAGTCGTTGTTTTTTTTGCTTTTATGAAATTTCATATCTCTGCGGGAATGTGTAAACATCTTGATAAAAATGCCGTTTATTCGATGTTTTTGATTTTGTTTAGACCTCGCAGTTATCCTCTTCTCTTTTCTTTTTGTCCTCTCCCTCCCCGCCCCTCCCCTAGCTTTCGTCAATGAAAACTACTTGTTTTTCTACTTTTTTTTGCCTTTTTTTGTTTTTTCAATTCTTTTACAGTTGGTTGTCACACGTACCTTTTTGTGCAAGAAATTCCAAGCAAGAGGTTTGCAAAGGATAGATCTATATCAATTTCAGTGTATTCCATTCGGACCTGATAATTTCCACACTATTCTAGGCGCATTCTCTTTGTACCTGATGTTCTCCACTCTATTTTAGGTGTGTGCCGTTTGGACCTTATAATATTCACAAAACCCTCATTATTTACGGTGTGGACAGGGCTTGGAGATTTCCAAAGAGAAAAACAATGAAACTCTTAAGGCAATTTTTGGGCCCAAGGCCAGTGAGGGCAGTCGGGTTTGCGGTCGGTTTTGCAGTTTCGCCATTTTTTGCTCCAAAGTAAGGATTCATTCAGAGGCATTTTTCTTTCTTGTTCATTCTTGTTTTATTTTTTCATTTTTTTGGGGGGGTTTGGATAATCCTTGTGTTCGAGGGGTTTGTAGGAACGTTTTTCATTATTTTAATAAGTTTCTTTGATGTGTTTCTCCATGTTTTCTGTTCAAGGGTTTTTTTTTTTTTATTATTTATTTATTTCATTTAGAGTAATATAATGTAAAAAGCATCTTTACAGCGTGTCCTTCGCATTTACGAAAAATACCAAAATCAGTTAAACTAGAAATTCTTTGTTTTAGTGAATTGTTACCGTTTCATTTATCAAATCATAAATGCATGAATAAGAACATTACCTACTGTTTAAATCAACCAATTAACGAAACTTTTATTTGGTTCATTAAAAATGCTTTAGCAACTAATAGTTCTATAAAACCTCTTATGTCACCTTAGCAGCCATCAAGTTATACTAACAAGTATGAAAATGGATTCTATTGGTCAAAGGGAATGAGTTATCTTCCGTTTCTTCTCCGTCTCCCTCTACCTCTCTTCTTTGTCCCTCGTTTTGTCTCTATCTATCTCTTTTCCGCTCTCACTTTTTTTTCTCCCTTTTCATTCCTTTCTCTTCCTTTAATGGATTCTTGAAGAAATTTGTATAGGGCCCATAGTATTGGTAGATATTGTCATGCTATAACTTTCATATCTACGAAGGGAGTACAATCGGAAACCAAATCATAGGGTCTTTGTCCATCTTTGTGTCAGTTGGTTAATTGTCACTAGCATAATCTGTTAAACATGCTCCATTTCCTACCATTCGTTTGAAATTCTCCATTCCGCGTCAAAAAGTTATTTTTTATGTTTAAAATTTTCCGTTGTCATTTATGTCATTGATTTTGTCCGTTTCTGGATTATTTATGGACAACCTTCGTGGAGGTATACCTCACCCTTAGGCTCAACATTTGAGACATGAGTTTTTTTTTTTTGTTTTTTGGATGGTCGTTGTCGTGCTGATTCTGAGGTAAAGTTTAGTTTTGGTTTCTTTCAATTTGATGAAGTAGATAGGATTGTATGCAAGGATATTTTCAAGATGTGGTGTCTGTTAGTTAGTGTTGTGTATCGTTAGCCTCTTAACGATAATTGATATGTATAGTTTTTTGACCTACCGTTTGGTGTATAGATAGGATAAATACTGCGATATTATACCGATAATCGACATATCGGCCCGATACGCCAATAAAAGAATATCGCAATAACTGGCTTGGCTAGATTTCTGTAGGATTCCATTGGTTTTTATGCCCCCTTTGACACAATGTCTTTTTGGCTGAATTTTTTTTCCGCTTATTTTTACTTGATATATATTATTACAAAAAGAGGAAATATTATAATCAGGATGTTATGTTTCTTACATCCTACCATCTAGGAAATTTCTTAGGATGTGGAGCGCGCAGTTTCAAGAGGCTATAAAGTAGAAACAATTTGCTCTACTTGGTGTTTCCAGTTCTCTTGACTTGCTTATCAAAATGTGAGACATTGTTGTGTGTTTTACTGGTAAAATTTAGACTGTTTTTTACTTGTAAACGCTGGATTGGAGATAGACTCTTATACTTTTGGTCTTAAGAAGTCCTACTTTTTTGTACGTAAGCAATTCGAATTGGAGTTTCCTTCTACAGAGCATGGACAGGATTGTGATATGCCACATTGCATACTGTAGATTGTGTACATAATATAGATTGTCTTTATTATAATACTATGTAGTATATAGTACTCGTGTGTAGCAATATTATGTATATAGAAATATATCGGTGAAAACAATTTATTCGTCCCTGTTCAATATATCGGGTCCATTGCCGTTCGATATAGGAAGTTTATCGATTCACAACACTACTGTATTTTTTTTCATGCATTTTTGTTTTGACTTTATTTTATCATAGCTTTTGCGACACCGAAAACCATGCATAAATGTGATTTTTTTACTTGGGCACTTTCTACTTTTGTGTATGTTTTGTATTAAATTTGACAAGTTTGGAGGATTGAACTCATTGGTTTATCTGTCTAAAGATGTAAGTTTCTTTTTCTTAAATACAATATTGAAATGATAATGTGTAGGTATTTATTCAAAAACGAATTGCATAAACAATGTCATCATTCTTTGAAAAAATGTCTTTGGGTGAGATCTGGAAGTTGCTCCTAACAAGCACTTATTTTGATGGTTTTTAGGGCCATTTTTATTATTTTAAGTTGAAATGATGATGAACTCGGTTCGGAGTTTAATGGGGAGTTTGATGCGTACAACGAGTACAACAACGACAATATATACTTTGAGGGCGGCGATTGCCACGATTCCGATGAATATGGTTTCAAACTTGAATGGTTGTGGAAGGTTTTCAAGCTACACATGTGGGAAGAGTTTGTACAGTTGAGAAGTAGAATAATTCCATTTTCAATGGTTTTTTGAAAACTTTATGATTTTGTGGCGATAAGATGGTTGAAATAATACGAGTTACGCAATGATTTGATTGGCCTTGTATACCAAAATGGGAAAGCCATCTTATCCTTAAACCTTGATGTTAACAAAACTACGGTCCTTGAACCTCCCTGCAAAAAACAACTTGAGAAGATGTTACAAATTATCTTTTTATACTTTGGGAACACAATAACAATTTTTTTTTTTTGACGAGAATGAATAACATCTGTTGATGTTTTTTTTAAGCTTTAATTTTGTAATTGACTTTTTTAATTGACAGGACATAACTTTCCTACCAGTCATAAAGAAGTTTACCATGAGTGATAAAATCACAATCAGCAATATTTTTATCAAAGCATTTGACTACTCTTAATGGTGAACTAAAATTTGTGAACTGGTTTTTAGGTGAAGGTTGTCGAGTCTATAACCTGTTTCGAATGCTCTTTTGGTAAAATGGAGGTATTTAGTTGAGAGGAATTGACTCACCCCTCCCTTTCTCCCTCCCTCTTCAACTCTTTTCCTCCCTCTCTTTCTTTTTAGCTGCTTCCCTCTCGTTCCTCCCTCCTCTCCCTCCTCGACTTACTTTCCACTTTCCCTCCCTCTCTTACAATGATCTCTCACATTCTCTCTTTTTTTTTCCTCCCACTCTTTTCAGTTCATTTCCCAATCGTATTATATTATGTTTAATCGAATATTATATTTTAACGTATTATCCCGCCGCTTTCTAGCTTGGCTGGGAAATAAAAGCTGATCCTTTGCAGTGATTGGTCGAAACTAAGGAGCTTTATGCTCAGCAATTATTTGTAAAGAAACATCATAATGATAATATGACATGAAGTTTTCTGCAGTTCACTTCAAATGGTCCACTATTCACAATTGTAGTTACAGAATCTTTTGAAACCTTTTTTGGAAAATGTTGCATTCTCCTCCAGATCATTGCTGTATCTCTTTTCATATTCTCGATTTGACATATTTTTAGTGCCACATTGTATTTCTTTCTTGGTCCTTGATTTCCTAATTTTGAGGATGTTATTTTTTTTTTCTTTGACAAAAATCATCTGATATTTCATGTACAGTATTTATAATGCAATTATAAGTTCATATAATGTTGGATTAGAAAATGCTGAAAATTAAATTGTGTACGGTCATGATTTTCATGTTCTTTAGAGGTTAAGGTTAATGTTCAATACTGGTTTTTCAGAAAACAGAAATTAAAATGAATTTTCCTTGTTTTGGTGTCTTCATTTGAGAAATGCTCATCTAAGTTAGTAGAGTCTGTTTAAATAACACTATTGTATTATACCATTTTCCCTGGTGTATGGAAATTCACCTTTTGTTGTCGGACTGTTAATTTTTTATCTTTTATACTGTTGCAACTATTTGACAAACAAGGCTGTTCTAAACTAATGCTACTGTTCACCGCGAATCGTAATTAGAGTAAAGAAAAAATTAGAGTAAAAAAAGAAAAAAAATAATTAGAGTTATGAACTCAAATTTGTGTGATAAAACTTTTTCAAAAAGGAATTTTACTCTGATTAAATCAATAACTCTAATTTGGGCGTAAATTTGGGCGCTGAATATATCCACTGTAAATTAAGAACAAGTACAGAATCTCATAAAACGTACAGTTTCACGTCATTATGACGCTTGCATTACGTGGTTTGTTAAAACGCAGTTACATGAAAACGGCATGTACTAAATCATTATTTGTACCTTTTTACTTAAAGAAATACAATTGTGCACGGTCAGACACCGACCGTACGCCACACTATTCAAAACGTCACTGTATTAAAGTAATTAACGCTCATTCAAAAAGGACCTTAAATAACGTAAAGAATAATTTAGAATAATGTACTCTATTTATAGTGATAGATTCAAAATTTGGGGTGATAGAATTAGCGTGCATAACTCTAATTGCGATTCGCGGTGTACAGTACGGCTTAGCCGTGGTCGTGACAGCTGCGCCAAAGTCGGTGCAGTTCTGTGCACGACAACCCTAAATGGAAAAACTATAAGAGAAAACTACACCGTGAATCGTTATTAGCGTTATGTACTCTATATCGGCAACCCAAAATTTTGACATTGATACCCAAAATACAGTGAACGAATCTAATTTTTCTGTGACGTTAATTACGGTTCAATTAACGTCAATGGTATTTCTGTACTTACTTCATGAATAGTGTGGTGTACGGAAGGAGTTTGTTCGTACAACAATGTACTTGGTTACCGAAAACAGTACGGAAATTGTATTTAACTTATGTCGGTTGCATACAAAACTGCGCTTACAAATAAACGTGGAGTCGAGTTTGCGACAAACGCGTTCGCAAACCCAAAATTATAATTATGGATTAATTACAGTAAAAGGACGCGACGTGGTACGGATTTTCAAATTTTATACTACTACCTATTTTACTGTATATGTAATGACGGCAGATCCGGTGTACCTAAATCAGCGTTATGGAGAAATTACAATTAAACATTTTTTTGAAAATGGGATTGATACACAAAGTAGCATTAATAACACTAATTAATTATAAACACTAATTATTTCTATAGTCTAATAACCATAGTTGTTCAAAATGCATTTTACGCACGATTCAAACGCGCATATAATACGTAGAAACTAGAGAGGTCGATTTGAAAAAATCGTAAAAATAGTTAATGATTTTTTTTCCGTACATGTATACAAAAATGAATTGAACATGTACAACTTCATGGCAGCTTCTTTGAAAAAAAAATGAAGAAGACGCCCGTACACATTTTGAACCTACGGCGCGCAAATAGTAAGACGTCGCAAAGTCTCTTTTTGGAATTGTCAGTAGACGTGACGAAAAAAATCTGTATATATCTGTGTACATTCTCTTCAGTTTACTGAACAGAAAGTACCGAAATTGTGAAGCTGCGAGGCTGCTACAACGCTACGAAGCTGCGATGTTGCGAAGCTGCGAGGGTGCTACGACCCTGCGAAGCTGCAAAGCTGCGAAGTGAACAGGTGGAGCATGCTTTATTTTCTGCCACCACGATGGAGCCAGTCACCATACAGGAAGCTTTTCAGCCTCGGAAAAGGATCAATGGATTCCGCGGCGAATGACGAAATGCGATCAATAATGGAGGTTCAAACTTGGAAGCTTGTGGAGCTTCCACCGGATCGGAAAGCCATCGGGTGTAAGTGGGTTATTAAAGTTAAGCTGAATCCGGATAAATCAATTAAAAGATATAAGGCTAGGCTTGTTGCAAAAGGCAATAGTCAAAAGGAGGGAATTGACTATGAAGAGACTTTCTCACCGGTTGTCAGATTTCCAACTGTTATAATTTTGTTGTCTTTAACAGCCATTGAGAATATGGAGTTACATCAAATGGATGTTAAGACGGCCTTTTTCCATGGAGATTTAGAGGAAGTGATCTATATGAAACAACCTGAAATGTATGCAGAGAACGGAAAAGAAAATCTGGTCTGTAAGCTGTTAAAATCCTATCAGTGGAATCTGAAGCTAGATAAGTTTCTAACTACTCTCGGCTTTGTGAGGATTAGTTCAGATCACTCAGTCTACGATATGGAAGGGGAAGAAGGGATTATTTACATTGCGGTGTATGTAGATGATTTGCTACTACTAAGTAAGTCATTAAATGATATTAACAAAATAAAGGCAGCCTTGAATTCCAGATTTGAGATGAAAGATTTAGGGGAGGCAAAGTACATTCTCGGAATTCAAGTAGAAAAGGATAGACATCGGAGAACGATTTATCTAACACAGCGAGAAGCGATTGGGAACATGCTTGAAAAGTTAGGCATGGAAGAGGCAAAGGGAAGTGCCACTCCCATGGAATTTAAGCAAAAGTTGGAAGGCACGGAGACCGATGGAGGAGTCATTTTTGATGACACCTTGGAATCAGGGGAGACAGGTTTTATGGCAGCCATTCCACATCGTCAGATTGTCGGCAGTGTAATCTACTTCATGAACTGCACACGTCCGGATATTGGGGCAGCGGTCGGTGCATTAAGCCAGAACTTACAAAATCCGAGGAGATCAGATTAGGAGGCAACAAAGAGGGTTCTTCGGTATCTTGCAGGGACACAAAATTTGCGACTTGCTTTCGGTGGAGATGAAGTAAAAATTCAGACTTGGAGCGATGCGAGTTACGGAGACATGCCAAGCCGCCGCTCCACTACCGGATTCATTCTGAAGATTGGAAGTGGAACATGCTGCTGGAGCAGCAAGTTCAGAAAGTCACAGCTCAGTCTACAATGGAGGCTGAGTACATGGCAGCCAGCTCAGCCGTCAAGGAGTTACTTTGGAAAAAGTCTCTCTTTTAAGAACTTCATTTCATGCAATCTGGACCTCAATTAGTGTGGTGTGACAACCAAGCAGCTATAGCGATTGCATCTAACCCAAGTCATCACTTCAAAAGCAAACACATAGATATCAAACTACATTTTGTAAGAGAGAAGGTGATGAACAGAATTTTGAAACAGAGTTATTTTCTTAGATGAGATGATGGTAGCAAATATGATGACTAAGGCTTTACCTGCACCTAAATTGAAATTTTGTAGAGAGGCATGTTGACATAATGACTGGGAGAGTCTAAAGGTTTAGGGGAGTGTTGTTTTTGGAAACCTGTAACCCTCTCTATATTTTGTTGCTATGCTGCCATGCTGCGCTGCTCTAATGTTCTCTCTATATTTTGTTGCTATGCTGCCATGCTGCGCTGCTCTAATGTTGCAGCTGCGCTGGTAGAACACCGTAGTCATAGCAGCTTGAGTGAACAACTGCGCTGCTCTAAACATCACAGCTGCGCTGGTAGAGTACCGTGGCCATAGCAGTTTGTATGAAAGATAAATTGTCGAAGATAGGATTTAGTGTTTGTGTAACTCTAAAGGGAGTACACAGACTTGGTACACCTCAGGCACACGTGTCGGTATGTGGGGGAGTCAAGGTTGGTTGATCTGGACGAAGAAGTACGCAGTCATTTGGTGACTCGAAATACACGTGGAGGTTCACCTTCAATAGGAATGAATGGGTGGACGACGGACGGAGTTCGCCGTCATTTTTGGAAGTAAAACATTGACGTGCGTCGTCATTTCGGTGAACGAACTTTTGCTGCACACTTTAGCGGCGGCTAGAGTTAAAGATTGATGTAAATGTTTTGTACGGCAGACAGAGAAGGTTTGGTTTGGTAAAGATTTAGTGTACCGGTGGACCACGGTAATTGTGGTACGGTTTAGATCAGCTGTAGGCTCACTTGTATATGTAGGACTTATAATATTTTGGAAGTTAGGATTTTCCTTGTATGAAAAACTGCGAAACAGTTTTTGGGGTTCTTTGAATTATAAGATCATTGTGATCTTTTGGAAAAACATTGTGAAATTCTTCATGTGATTTCTTTGGTGTATTTTCTTCATTGTGGCAAATTTGCAGACTTAGTGTGTGTTTGATTTGCTTGGAGCTTCATTTTGAAGTTGGTCATTTGTGGGTGTTCGTGAGAGTTTCCTCTTTGTACTCTGATTGTGATTATGGCAACTGCTGCTGCTTCAGCACTTTCCTCTTCTTCTTCAGGGGCACCAGCTGCTTTAAATCCACAACTCCGTTTTGTTTGTTGTCAACCTATCGACTCGGACGGGATTCATTTACTACATTGCCCTAAGGGTGGTGAACTTATTGTTGCGCATGATTTGGTTTGCGACTCAATTGTTGCAATTGGCACCGACGCTGGTTACACCGTGAGGCGCAAAGTTTCTCATGTACTACCTCTTAGCTCCTAGTCTAATGGCCTTCGAAGTCATCAGGTTGACTTGGTTTTCCTCCATGGGGCTAGTAGGATTTTGGGTGATGTCGTACTCACGGATCCGACTGGGACCCACTTTTCTTCTCACGCGGCGGTACATAAGAGCATGGCGGCTCGCAACGCAACAACTTCTAAGGAAAAGGATTACACTCACAAAGACCCGGTGGACCAATTTGTGCCATTTGTTGCATAAACTTTTGGTACTTTGGACAAGTCTTTTGATGATTTCCACGCAACTGTGCAAAGAAAACATTTGAAACCCGGGGTCTCGAGAGCCCTTCCCTGAGTCTTCTGGTTGCGTTTTAACGTCAATGAGTATCACTAGCTCTTCAATGAGTGCATCCTAGACCTTTCTAAAGCGGAGCACGGCGGTGGATGACAGGCGTGGCCTTCCAGATCTTCCACCAAGGGATCCAATCCACATCCACGACCTTCAGGGGTGTGGAGTTTAGTTTTTTAGGGTGTTTAGTCAATTCGTATAGTGTCATCTTTAATAAATTTTCTTGGTTTTTGCAGTTATTCTAGTTAGATTTGGTGTCTTCACGTGTTTTTTTTCCATTCCATTTGCTATTTTTTTGCACTAATAAATCAACGCCTGTTACACAGTCATGGACCGTGTCCTGTTTATCAAAAATTCAAAATGTTTTGTTACTATTGTACTATTCAAGACGTATGTATGGATTTTTTAGACGCGACCCAAATTGACAACGTAAATAATTTACGACACAAAATCGTACTGGTTGAAATGGACGGCTAACTTTTGAAATGCTGACATCCTATAATCGGACGGTCACGAACGAATGATCGATGGCTAAAGACTCTTTAGTGTTTGTGGCGACTTTATATTAATTCATTGACAGGGTCGAGCAACCAAGATCTGACGTTCAAGATCAATTTTCGAGGGAGTACTTTAAAAGTTACCCGTTTGCTGAAGCTAGCATAAAGACAAAGATACTTGTTTGCCGACGTAGACCCAAGGACAACGCTACTCGTGTGTTGATGTCAGCTGAAGGACAAAGTCACCCGTTCGGTGACGTCGGCCAGGGGACACGCCGTTTACGGGTGTAGACGAATAGAAAGTCAGCATGTTTAAAGATTTTCGAACAGACAACCAAAGGTATATAATTTGTAGTGTTGGGTATCGGGTAAGTTTTTATCGCGATAATTTCGATATTCGATATATCGAATATCGATCGAGCAGAATCCTCGATATATCGTACCGAGACCAACATAACTCATCGCGATATATACAACGCGATATATAGTATTTTCTAAATTTAATACTTTTATATTTTTATATAATATGTTATTTTAGCGGAAAAGAAAAACTGTCTGATACGTCACGTACGACGTGATTTTTGTTCCGTGACTTAAATGTAGACGTCGCAAAATGTAACCGACAAAAAAAATACTAATTCTGTAATTCATATAATTAGGGTATGGTTACATTAGGAGGTCTTTGTAATAGTACGGACAGCAAAATTTCTGTATTATAGAGGCCTCAGTTACATTGCGTATCGTTTGCTAGTAAGTTTTTACATACGTGTTCTGATTTGATTGGCTCTACGTAAGCTGACGATCAAATCTCTAAAATCGTCAAATATTTGGAACCGACCATTTTCGAATGGAAAACCGTACTTGCATGTTACATACATGTACTTCGCAAGTGTACTTTGTCAATGTACCTCAAAGATCTCCTTCACTCTGCTGATAGCCTATGCCTACCGGAGCATATGTAACTTTTTGCCCATTCCGATGATTTTCCGAAAACTCATCGAAAAACAAGTCTTGTTTACACCAGAATTTTGGCACGGTACTCGGATTACACGTCACACCCTTCGACGTCATGAAACATAGGCGCGAAAACAAACCTATAGATTTTCAAACTTTTAACGTTTACATTGGATTGTTTTTTCGCGCTAGAACAACGAAATAGCCGTTCGGATGTTGCTTTTACCACGTCAGCTTTTCGGGTTACCGTTGGTCTGTTTCACATAAATACCTTACTTTAACCCGACTTCAACATCCCCGATTATTTTGAGGAAGTTTGTTGGTACGGTTTTCCGAAAATTTCTGAAAATAGAAAAAGTCGGTGCTTGGAAAAAAGTACATTATTCGAACGCCCGTCTGTTGCGTAAGGGAAAAAATTTCCGGTGGGAATAGGCTATGACTTTCAGTAAAAAACCGTATTTCTTTTCGGCAAAGATTTTACGGTCACTTTGTCCGAAGGCACGTGACTTTGAAAACCTGTGAGAACTTTCATTTTTTTTTTTAATGATTCGATATATTGGCGATACGATACATTGGCGATACATCGCGATGGTTTGATATTCGATATGTCGAAGCGATATATCGATTATCGGGTACTAGAAATTCGATATATAATAAATATCGTCAAACGGTCCTCGATACCCAACACTACACCGCGAATCGCTAATAGTGTCAACAATTCTAATTTGGGTTCTTAAAATTTTGATTTTTTTCCTCAAATAGGATACATGATTTTAATTTTTCCTTGATGTTAATTAAGGTTCCGTACAAAATAGCGTAAAGAACAAAAGTACAATAATTTATAAATAGTGTGGTGTACTGTCGATGTCAGACCGTACATAAATGTACCTTTTCAAGTGAAAATTTTACAAAAAATGAATTAAATCAGAGGCGCACGCATAGGAACGTGCGATAAAAAAACGGAATTAGTTTGACACGTAAATTAGTCTGACATGTACGGTTATTTAAATTTCACGATGGCGTACGATTGCTAATATTTTGTACGAAAACATATATTAATGTATATAACCGTACAGAAAATATTCCATTTTTGCTGTTCCAAATTAGCATTAACGCTGAAATTAGAATACACCTTTTAAAAAAAAAATCAAATTCTTAATTAGCATCAATTATGGTAAATTTTCTTCAACACTATTTAAACTTTGACACTAATAACGATTCGCGGTGTAGTAATTTGTAGTGTTGTGTATCGGTAAGGATTTGCCGATAACCGATATGGACCTTTTTTCGGGTACCCGATAATCGATATATTGGTACGATATATCGCTATCGGTGTTATCGCCGATAAATACCCGATATTTATCGGTTTTATCGGCGATAACACCGATATCGATAACTATCGGCGGTATCTGTACGGACCGTACAGATACATGTACGGCCAGTACACTCAACTGTACGTGTCATACCCCGGACGCGCCCTTCTAACAACCCCTATCTACTGAGGTGCCTACCAATCAGATCGCACAGAAAGTACATAGAAATTACAGTAGCCGCCATGAGATCTGTACGGTTTTGGTACGGATCTAGTAAGAACGATGTACCTTTCACATCCGACGCCATGGCTTTGTCCCTTTCTTCCTTGGGATCCACTAGGGACCTGTCACGTGTCAATCTGTTGGCATTTTGGCATAAGATGCCAAAAGAGCCATTTTGGGATGCCGGCGCTCACGCTGGCCGTCCGCTCGTGTTTTCTCATTCCAAGTTGTCCGTTCGATTCTTGGGGCGCGCAGAATGTTATTTTGCGTCCGTTGTACTTTTACCGTTCCATGTTCACCAGTTTGTCGATACAATTCCGTAAGTTACCGTAAAATTCCTGTTCAGTTAACTAGCCAACGCTTATGTGCTGCGCTGTCCGTTAGAAAGCGCAGTTAAACAGAGACGGAACAGATTCTTATACGTGGCATGCCACGCTATATAAAGTAAATAATATAATACAGTATGTTATAAAGTACTATTGTATGCATACTATATTTTTTTAAGTTATCGCCGATATGGAATTTGTTGGTCTCAGACCGATATATCGGGACCCTCTGACCGTTCAATAACCGATAACTATCGGTATCGGTGTTATCGCGATAATTTTTTTACCGATACACAACACTAGTAATTTGTATAAAGATTAAGCGTTTTTTTACCTTTTTTGAACCCCTTTGTACCTTGATGGATTTTTCCATCGCACTTTCTGGAATAAAACATTGATTTTTTTCTTTTAACCTTGACATCGCACGGAATCGTTTCTCACGTAATTGTATCTCGTGCGAATCGAACATCGGTTCAAACGGAAAATCTTATTGTACGATTTTTAAAAAAATCGTACGAACTACGTACGGACGACAGAGGTTTCAACTTTCAAGATCCTAATTCCAGCTGTGCTTCAGCTATGTGTTGTTTTCTCCCTTCTCTTATATGGAGCCATGTTGGAGCTACTACCTCAGGAGATTCTCCGCCACGTGGCGGAAGTGGACGGATGGGAACCACCTCTCATAGCCTCCATGGTTCTTTTGTCACGTCACATGGCAGCCATGGCTCGCTGCCACTTGTGGCCCGCTTATTGCTATTGGCGGTCGGATGATGTCACACGAGAGTTTGTAGAGGAAGGAGAGAGGCCTGGAGGGAAGGGAGGGAAAGAGAGGGATTTTTTCGAAAGCCAAATTGCGAAAGAGACTAATATGGAAGACAAAATGGAAAAGGAGAGTGGAAAGGAGATTGGGAAGGAAGGTGAGAGAGGACCGGAGATAGAGAAAGAGACAAGCGGGGGAAGAGGGAGAGAGAGGAGTGAGAGAGAGTGGAAGAGGGAGAGGGACCAGAGAAAGAGAGAGAGGGAGAGGGAGAGAAGAGAGAGAGAGAGAGGGAGAGGGAGAAAGATAGGGAGAGAGGAGAGCCTCCAGGTGGATGGTTAGCTTTGGGAAAGCTTCTCAGTATTTGTGCGTCGAACAGTCCTTCATGGGGGTTCCACCTGAACCATGTTCCTTCTTGGAAGCGTGTGAAGGAGGGAGAGGGATGGCTCTTCAATTCCTCCGATGTTATTTTTCAGTCGGAGTTTTGTGGCCATGAGCTAGGTTTTGACGAGTTTGTTGAAGCTGACATTGTTGGTAAACATTTTAGAGGAATTATCAAAGATTTTGACAAATCGAGGTAATTGTTTTATGGTTAAAGTGGAATGACTTTAGTCATGAAAGCTCATATTTTCTTTTTCCACTCATTATTTCCTTTCGTTATTCAAAGAGTCGCAAATTGACGTACGTATTGAAGTGTTGTAGTTAAATAGATTAGTCATACATGTGGTCATGGTTTCTTATTCTCCCTCTTTTTTTTTTTCGCCTTGTTATTTTCCCCGTGAACCGTTTCGTGATGTTAGGAGGCTACAGGGATAAGGCTGCCCTCTTTTGTATTTAAATCTTGTTAAGATTACAAATAATGTTGTGGATCTACTGATTTGAAAGTCCTTGTCCACCCCTTTCTCCTTGCGCCTAAAACCGTCGATTGTTTCATCAGGAATTTCTGTTACCACAGTAGTCTAGTGGTCTAGTTGCTTCTTGTTTTCTATTTGTTATGAAGATGTTTTAATTGTTTCGTTATGTAATCGTTTTTTGTGTTGTTATTATATCAACGGTAATATGTAGTGTCATGTTTTTTTCTTTTGTTTTGTTTCAGGATTCGGGGAACATTATTTGAAGAGAACAGCGATGCATGCAGTTTTGTGAAAATAAGCAATTACTATATTGATGAGGGATGGGACAAATGTCCTTTTCGTTCTTCACCAGTAAGATGTTTAACTCATCGGCATTAGGTTTTTCCATCAATGATTTTATGATTTTTTTTCTTACATGTCCTTTTTGGTTGTTCTAATTTGTTGTTTTTTTGTTTTTGTAAGATTTCATATCCACATTTTTGTGTTTTTTCTTTTCTTTTATCGCGATTTTTTCTTTGCATTTCTTTGGCATTTCTCTGGCGTGTGTAAACATTTTGTTTTTAATGGCGTTTATTCGATGTTTTTGCTTTTGTTTGGACCTCCCAATTCTCTTTTTGTCTTTCTTTTTGTCCCTCAGCTCCCCAGTTCCCTCACTTTCGTCAGTTAGTCCCTTTTGTTTTGAACTTTGGCTGGTTTTTTTTGCTACTTCAATTTTTTTCCGGTTTGTTGTCACACATACCTTTCCGTGCAAGAAATTTCAAGCAAGAGTTTTGCAACAAATAGATCTAACATAATTGCGGTATATGCCGTTTCGAATGGATAATGTTCACACTATTTTAGGTGTACTTTGTTCGTACCTGATGTCCCCACATTAGTTTAGGTGTGTGCACTTTGAACCTGATAATTTCCACATTATTCGCTGTTTGAAACAAACGGTATTCACAATGTCCTCATTATTTTTGGTGTGGGCAGGGTTTGGAACGTTACCGAAATTATGGGTATAAATAAAAAATTCCTTGCAATTATTGACAGTGACGATTATACCAGGGACAAAGATATTGATGCAATGGATTCGGGTTTTAAATTCGCCTATTTGTGCGCCAGAGTAAGAATTTCGGGGCATTTGACTTCCTTTTTCTTTTTTGTTTTACTGTTTCATTCATTTCTGAGAGGAGTGGGGGAGCCTTGAGAGGGGGGGTTTGTCGGAACATTTTCCAGCATGTTAAGGAGCTGCATGTATTTCTTTGTGTTTTCTCCCATGGGTTTTTTACTTCAAAATAATTCTATCTACAGTAATATAATGTGTTACGACTTCTTATTCCTTTCTATGAAGAATATCTTAAGTTAGTTAAAACGTTTTTCAACTTTGGGACTCTTTACTTTGGTGTATGTTTTGTATTAAAATTTGACAAGTTTGGATAAAGTAACATCTTAAATTCATCTGGTTCATCTGCTTTAACTTGTAGGTTTTTTTTATTTTTTTTAACAAGTCGAAATGATGTTGGTGTTGTTTCAAAATCAATTTGAACAAATAATGTCATCATTCTTCGAGGAAATTGGCTTTGAGTGAGATCCGGATTTTTTTCTAACAAACACTGTTTTATTGGTTTTCAGGGCCATTTTTTTGGTGGATTTAATCAAAGGGCGAAGAGGATGAACCTGAGTTCGGTGAGTTTGATGCCTACGATGGATACGAATATGGAGAAGAAGTATAATCTGTTATGTGGAGATGTATCCATTTAGAGTGTATTCCTTAAGAGAGAATTTAGTGTACAATTTTTTTAGTTTCCCTTGACAAGTTTCAAACCTGAATGGTTTTGGAAAGTTCTCATAGCCAATTTAGGGTTGTCAATAAGACTTGTACAGTTTTGTGTAAATAGGATGATGCTTTCAATTTAGGAAAATATGACAAAGGTCTCGAAAAACGGTTTATTCTCTAGGCGTCTTACCATTTTGGTTTTGGTGAGGAGTACGATGCCTATGATGAGTACAACGACGACGATGATATATACTTTGAGGGCAACGAGTACAACGACGACGATGATATATACTTTGAGGGCGATGATTACTACGACTCCGATGAATATGGACACGGAATTTAATGATATCTGCTATATGGAGATGTATTCATTCAGAGTGTATTCCTTTAGAGAGAGTTTAGTGTACAAAGTTTTTTAGTGGCTTTTGGCAAGTTTCAAACCCTGAATGGTTTTGGAAGGTTCTGAAGCTACACATTTAAGACAGTTTAGGGTTTATGGGAAGACTTCGTACAGTTTTGTGTAAATTGGTCGAGTTTCAGTTTAGGAAAATAATAACTCAAATAGCTTTCTTTTTCTGTGCATCTTTACGTTTTCAAACGCTTTTCTTTCTTTTCATTTCCAATGGTGTTTTTCTTTCCTTTTTCGATGGTTGTACTTCTTTTCCATTTTCAACGGTGTTTCATAACTTGACAGTTCTGTAACCCTTAAATGGTTGCAGTAATAAAAGTGACGTCACAGATTTGATTGGCCGGGTGTGCCAAATTGGTGCATCGATTTTATTGAACAAAAGGTCCTCAAACTTCTCTGCGAAAAATATTCTAAAAAATATCTTAAATGTTCTACAAAGATGTTTACCGGTTATCCTTTTTTTCTTTGGCATTACAATAACAAAGCACATGTTTGCTACTGTTTAGTTTTCTACTTTTATGAAGCAATTAATGTTATCTATTCATCTGTGTATTGATCAAATGTTGACTACAGGAATCTCTTGGAATTCTGCTGGATCTTGAATTTTTGAATTGATAGAGTGTAATTGTTTTGTTTTTTCTTACCAGTCCTTCAGAAGTTTGCCCGGAGTGATAAATTGACAATTAACTGCAGTTTTATCACAAGCACTTGTTTACTTAAAAATTAGACTCTTTGAATTGATTTTCAGCTGAAGGTTGTTGTTTCGTATTATATGTTTTAGTACGTCTGCCTAATTTTTACATCCGAAAACAATCTGTACAAAGGTACAAACGAAGCAGAAGCGTACTTTTCCCGTTAAACTCGGTCAGTTACTGCACCTTTCCCCGAGAAGTACAACTGCCGCAGTTGTTCACTTCAAAAAATTTGTCGGGTTACGGAACAGTCAATTTAAAATTTCGGATGGCAGATTTAGGTCAAATCTCACGTAACGCAGGTGCTTTGAATTTCGTGCAAATAAAACATAACGTTCGAACGGAATTTTTCCTGGACAGGCCGAATTTTACAATCAGTATTTTAAATCGTTGGAGCTCTGGAGGACGGACCGGCGTTGTCAAAACCCTAATACCAGCTTTGCTTGTAACTCAAGCCCTCTCTTTCTCCCCACTCTTCTACGGAGCCATGTTGGAGCTCCTTCCTGAGGACATTCTTTGCCACGTGGCGGCCGCAGACGGATGGAACCCGTCTCTCATAGCATCCATGGCCATCTTGTCACGTCACATGACAGCCATGGCTCGCTGCCACATGTGGCCTGCCTATTGCTATTGGCGGTCACATGATGTCACACGGGCTTTGGTAGAGGAAGGAGAGAGGCTTGGAGAGCAGGGAGGGCAAGAGGGAGAGAAGGGAGGGCAAGAGGGAGAGAAGGGAGGGCAAGAGGGAGAGAAGGGAGGGCAAGAGGGAGAGAAGGGGGGCAGGAGGGAGAGAAGGGAGGGCAAGAGGGAGAGAAGGGAGGGCAAGAGGAGGAGATTCGTGAAAGAGACATAATGAAAGAGTTTCATGTGGATAAAAAAATGAAAAGGAAAGTCGAAACATGATGGGGAAGGACGACAAGAGGGAGAGCCATGGGAAGGAGATAGAGGAGGGAGAGAGAGAGAGGAAGAGAGGAGAGCCTCCCGAAGGATGGATAGCTTTGGCGAGGATTCTTAGTATCTGTACGGAAGGCGTGGTTGAACCGAACACAGGAGGCCACAAGGAATGCGTTTCTTCTTTAAAGCGTGTGAAGGAGGGAGAGGGAGAGGGATTGCTCTTCAATTATTCTGACGTCATTTTTCAGGCGAAGTTTGGTCCCGGAATAGCTTTGCGACATCCTCAAATCTCTTCTATTGCATATTATAGAGGAATCATCAAAGATTTTGATAAATCGAGGTACGTTTTTACGTTTTTAAGTGTTAAAGTTGAAGGAATTTTAGTTGTTGCAGAAATTTTAGTTATGAAAGCGTATTTTTTTTTTCCACTTGTTATTTCCTTTTTAAATCGAAAGATTTTGGCAAATTGGTGTACGATTTTTAGGGTTTGTAGTTGAATGAATTCTAGCCTTAACGGTTTCTTATTCCCCGCTTTTATTTTCACCTTGTTCTCTCCCTCCCTCCCCCCCAAACAGCGAGTCTTTTTGAGATGATGGGAGACTACACAGAAAATGGTGCCCTTTTTTTATTTGAATTATTTTGCTAGCTTTACAAATAGAAAATGGTGCCCTTTTTTATTTGAATTATTTTGCTAGCTTTACAAATAATGTGTTGATCAACTGATTTGCGAATTGTGTTTTTTGTTTTTGCGAGTTCTTTTCACCCGTTTTTTTTCGTGCCTGAAACCGTTGATTAGTTAATGTGGATTGTTCAATTCACCAAAATTAAATTTTATATTTTTTGAAGATGTTAATAGTGCTTTTGTTGGCCTCACTTTTATTCGTGTTGTTATAACGTCAACGGTAGTATGTTTCCCATTCCTTTTAAAAGACTAGTAAATGGCAACGAAAAAACTACACCGTGAATCGCTATTAGCGTTCATAACGCTATTTCGGCGCCCCCAGATTTTGACCAAAATTCTCAAATAGAATTATTAATTCTATTTTGGAAAACCCAAAATTCCCAATTAGAGTCAATGATTTCCTTGAAAATCCCCAAATTCCCAATTAGCGTTAATAACGCTAATTATTTTTAACCCTAATTATTTCATAACGCTAATGGCGATTCACAGTGTAGATACGTCGTTTTAGGGTAATAAACGATCAAATAAAATACTAACCAGCATTTAAAGATATTTAAAGATTTTGTTTTGTGCCATTTTTTTGTTTTTGTTTCAGCATTGGGGCGATATCATTTGAACAGAGGAGAGATGTCACTTTGGCTTTTGTTTATCACCCGTAAGTTTTTTTTTTCAATCGATTCTTCTATGATTTTTCTTGTTACTTGTTTTTCCGTTGTTTTAGTTGTTGTTTTTAATCGTTGTTTCTAATCGTTGTTTTTATTGTTTTTATAAGATTTCATGTCCACATTTTTGCGTTATTTTTCTTTCTCTTATTGCATTTCCCTGCGGACTTGTGTAAACAGTTTGTTTAAAATGTCGTTTATTCGATGTTTTTGATTTTGTTTAAACGTCGCAATTATCCTTTTCTCTTTTCTTTTTGTCCTCTCCCTCCCCGCCCCTCCCCTCTCTTTAGTCAACGAGACCCACTTGTTTTTCTTTTTTTTTTGCCTTTTTTTTTCTTCGATTCTTTTACAGTTTGGTGTCACTCCTTTTTTTCTTTTTGTGAAAGAAATTCCAAGCAAAAGGTTGCAACAAACAGATCTATATCATTTTCAGTATATTCTGTTCGAACCTAATAATTTCCACACTACTTTAGGTGTACTCTCTTTGTATCTGATGTTCTCCACACTATTTTAGGTGTGTGCCATTTGGACCTTGTAATATTCACACAACCCACATTATTTACGGTGTGGACAGATTTGGAGTGTTTCCAAAGAGAAAAACAATGAAACTCTTAAGGCAATTTTTGGGCCCGAGGGCGGTCCGGTTTGCAATTTCGCCGTTTTCTGCTCCAAAGTAAGGATTCAGATGCATCTTTCTTTCTTGTTCACTTTTGTTTTATTTTTTCATTTGTTTTTGGGAGGAGTGGAGGAGCCTAGAGTCCGAAGGGTTCGTAGGAATGTTTTTCATTGTTTTAAGAAATTTCTTTGAGGTCTTTCTCCGTGTTTCCTATCCAAGGGTTTTTTTTGTTTTATTCTATTTTATTTAGAGTAATATAATGAAAAAAATATCTTTACAGCGTGTCATTCCTATTTACGAAGAATATCCGAAATGAGTTAAACTGTCGCACAATTCTTTCTTTTAGCAAATTGTAACCGTTTCAGTTATCAAAATCATAAATGCATGAATAAAAACGTTACCTATTGTTTAAATTAACCAATTAACGAGCCCATTATTTGATTCGTTAAAGTTGCTTTAACAACTACTAGTTTTATAAATCTTCTTCATCACCTTAACATTCATGAAGTTATGTCACTCTAACAAGTATGAAAATGGATTAAGTTGTTAACTCAATTTTGTGATGTTTGGCTAAAGAAAGTAGCGACCAAATTAGTGTTATCAACACTAATAACGATGAGCGGTGTCTTGTTACTCATGCATTTTTGTTATAACTTAATTTCATCACAGATTTTGCGACACCGAAAACTATGTATAGTTGTCGTTTTTTTACTTGGGCTCTTTCTACTTTTTGTGTATGTTTTGTACTAAGATTTAATAAGTTTGGAGGATTAAACTCATTGGTTTATCTGTCTAAATATGTAAGTTTCTTTTCCTTAAATACAATATTGAAATGATAATGTGTAGGCATTTATTCAAAAACGAATTGCATGAACAATGTCATCATTCTTTGAAAAAAATGTCTTTGAGTGAGCTCTGGAAATTGCTCCTAACCAGCCCTTATTTTGATGGTTTTTAGGGCCATTTTTTTTGGGTTAAGTCGAAATGATGATGATCTCGGTTCGGAGTTTGATGGGTACGACGAGTACAACAACGATAATGATGTATACTTTGAGGGCGGCGATTGCGACGATTCCGATGAATATGGTTGCAAGCCTGAATATGGTTTGAATAGTTCCATTTTCAACAGTTTTTTGAAAACTTTCTAGTTTTGTAGCGATAAGATGGTTGAAATAATACAAGTTACGCAATGATTTGATTGGCCGTCTATACCAGAATGGCGAGAGGAAACCTTATTGGTAACAAAAATACGGTCCTTGAACTTCCCTGCGAAAAACAACTTGAGAAGATGTTTACAAATTTTCTTTTTATCCTTTGGAACCACAAACAAGAATGAATAATATCTGTTGGTGTTCGTTTGGAGCTTGAATTTTTTTAATTGATTTTTTTAAGTGACATTTTTTAATTGACGTTTTTAATTGACGTTTTTAATTGACGTTTTTAATTGACAGGATACAGCTTTCCTACCAGTCATTAAGAAGTTTACCGGGAGTGATAAAATGACAATCAACATTTATTTTATCTAAGCATTTGCTACTCTTAATGGTGAAGTAAAATTTGTGAACTGATTTTCAGGTGAAGGTTGTCGAGTCTATGACCTGTTTAGAATGCTCTTCTGGTGAAATGGAGGTATTGCTCCACTCTACTATTAGTCCTATGGACCCCACTCTACTACTAGTCCTATGGAGAATTTCAAATTCTCGCGTGGTTTCCTATATCAGCTACTCTTCACATTTGAACTCAAATCTCACCGCTTGTCTCTGGAAACGAAAGCTGATCCTGTGAAGTGATTTGAAGTGATTGGTCGAAACTGAGGAGCTTAATTCTCAGCAATAACAATTGTTGTAAAAAAACATCATAATGATAATATGAAATGGTGTTTTCTGCAGTTCAGATGGTCCACTGTTCAGAATTGTTGTTGCATAATCTTTGAAACGTTTTTGGAAAATGTTGCATTCCCCTCCTGAGCATTGTTGTATCTCTTTTCATATTCTCGATTTGCCATTTTATTATTGCTGTGTTGCATTTCTTTCATGGTCCTTAATTTCGTGATTTTGAGGCTGTTTTTTTTTTTCTGAAAAAAAGTTCTCTGATATTTCATTTACAGTACTTATAATGCAATTATAAGTTCATATAATGCTGAATTTGAAAATTAGATTTTGTACGGTCGTGATTTTCAAGTTCTGGTAGTAGAGGTTTAGATAAATGTTCAATACTAGTTCTTCAGAAAATAAATTTTAATGAATTTTACTTGTTTTGGTGTCTTCATTTGGGAAATGCTCATGTAAGCTTGTTGAGTCTTGTTTAAATAACACTATTATATTATCCTATTTTCCCTGGTGTATGGAAATTCACCATTAGTTGTTGCACTGTTATTTTTTTCTCTTTTTTACGTTTGCAACTATTTACCAGACGAGGCTGAGCCAAAACAATGCTACAGTGCTGCTTAGCCGTGGTCGGAAATATGTTAGTTTTTTTTATTCGTTTGTGTTGTTATTTTGTCAACAGTAGTATGTTTCCATTTTCTTGTTAAAGAAGGTATATATTAAGAAAAAAAGTAGATACGTGGTTTGTACGGTAACAAAAAATCAACAGAAACACTAACTAGTAAATAAAGTAATTTTTTTATTCATTTTGTGTCATTTTTTTTTCTGTTTCGGGAAATGTTATATGAGGATACTTTTGCGGAAACAAATCATCACCCTTTCCTTGTTGAAAACAACAAATGTCTTTTTTTGTTTTTCACGTGTAACTCTTTTTTTCACGGGGTATTTTTTTTCAGTCGATTCTTTTATGACTTTTGTTTATTTACCTGTTTTTTTCGTTTTTCTTTGTTTTTTTTTCATGTTTTTTTAGATGTCATATCCACATTTTTGTTTGTTTTTTTTTTTTTTGTCGCATTTATTTTGCATTTCTATGTGGGTATGTGTAAACACTTCGTTTTTAATGGTGTATATTCGATTTTATTGATTTTGTTTGGACCTCGCAATTATCCTTTTGTCTTTCTTTTTGTCCTCTCCCTCCTCCCCTCCCCTCTTTTTTGTCAATGAGTCCGTCTTGTTTTAGAAAAACCCAAAACACCAGACTATCGAAATTGCGGTGGATTTTTTTTTCAACGCATAAGACTTTGAAGTATTGGGAAATCAAAATATTCTGATAGATCCTCACCATCAATGGAATGGATCAAAATCAATATTGCGTTAGCAGTAGAGAGCCATACACTTACCGATGATAATCTTTCAGACAAAAGCATTTCCCAAAAAACTTATTTCTGCAATGAATTTCACTCACATTGCAAATCAAACCACATGAAAAAAAAAAAAAAAAGGTTCCGTCCCACTACCATTTCCACCATCTATTTCTCATGGTTTCCTTTCCTCCTTCCCATTTCCCCCTTCCTCTCCTTCTATCACGTCCCATGCTTCTCCCTCTCATTCAATAACCATGTCCGGCCATGCACCCTCACCTCTTCTCCCTCGTTCACCTCCTCCACCTAAACCTCGCACACAAGCCTCAACACGAATAGAATGTACCGGGTGTCATAACCATTTCGCGAACGGTGCCGGTAGTGCCCGACATACAAAGAGTTGTCAACAATTTCTGGCCATGGGTGACCCTTCCTCTAGTACCCTTTCTTCCACAACACTCCCGTCCGGACATACGAGCGAAGATTGGGCATTTGTACGTGATTTAGACGTGCTCGTAGCTTATGATTTGGGGGGGCCCCGTCCGTGTTTATACACGCGGATTCCGATGGCTGTGCGGATTATTGTACAAGACGCCCTCCACCTTCCTTTGTCCCGTATTTATTCGGATCCCGAGGATGTTGGACCTTATGTTCTCACTTTGGGTTTTAGTCTTACCTGGCCATGGCGGTGGTAGCGTGGCCCGAGAAACTATGGCTTAATGTCGACGATTCCTTCGAGGCGATTGGCGAGCCCTTCATGCCAAGCACGAGGATCGAGTTGCGAGTGCTTCTTTCACACCACGTCGTACATCTCGAACTTGAGATGTGCCATCCTCCTATCGTCGTGCGGTACATTTGGGCCGAGTTGGTGAGCTCTCTCGAGCGGTTCAAGCACTCCAACCATTTAATCCTGCTCCTCGGTCTGCTGCGACTGTTGAGATTCTCCGAGCTCTTCATCCGCCAGCTCCTACCCCTCATTCCCCCTCTATTCACACTTTCGAGCCGACTGACTATTTTCTTTTGGATCGAGACTGTTTAATTAAAGCCTTTACGACTTCTCCACATCTTTCACCTAGGGGTCCTTCAAGCACTATGAGTTATTTCGCCACGTTTTGCCTCCGCAATCTGGTGCTCGAGGCTTTGATATGTTTTTTCGAGTATGTTCTCTTATTGCGGCTGGCACTGTCCCTTCTCCTATTTGCAATCTCCTCACAACGTCCCGCCTCGTAGCTGTTACCAAACCCAATGGGGGAATCCGTCCTATTGCTGTGGGCGAGGTATTGTACCGATTGGTGGCCCGTGCGATCTGCATCCAGCTCCAGCCCGCTTTTCATGATTATTTCTCTCCTCATCAGTTCGGAGTGGCAACCCCGGGGGGATAGTGAGGCCGTGGTCCACGGGATCCGGGCTTTGTTAGATGCCCATCCAGATTGGTTAGTCCTCCAGGTGGATGTTTCTAATGCCGTTAATACAATGGATCCGAATGCCATTTTTTCGGAGCTTATGGTTGCACCTTCCCTGATTGTCCAGATATTTCCTTTTGTGAGAGCCTTTTATTTTTTGAGTAGTAGCCTCTCTTTCTCCACAGACGATGATTTGGTCCCACTTTCCTCTACAACTAGCACTCGTCAAGGCGATCCTCTTGGGGGGCCCTTGTTTGCCCTAGCCCATTACCATGCTCTCCGAGCTTCGCTGCTGCTTACCCTTCTTGCCTCTTCCCATCAGTTGCGGATGACACACACATTATTGGTCCTTCAGTGAGCTAGCCTTCCAACGGTCCCTTTTGGATGCATCACGTTCTCTTAATCCGGTTGCTATCGAGGACATGCCGATGTTTTCCACTCTTGTTACGACATCAGTTCCGCGTGTTCAGGAATCCATTTCTGATCGGGTTGTCGCCAATATTAAATCTGAGCTTCTCGAGGGGCTTCCTTCTGATTCTTCGCTTGCACGGTTCCTGTCTTGTGGTGGACCTAGCTCAGGAGTTTGGCTATTGGCTATCCCTGTCTTATCTACTCTTCGTCTCACACCGGCTCAGTTCACGACGACCCTTAGGTTCCGGCTTGGCCTCCCTCACCCACCTTTGCTTGGCTCACTCGTTTGCTCCTGTGGCCACGTTCTCGAGCCTGACGGGGTCCATTTGCTTCGTTGCTCCCACGGGGGCGAGTTGATTCGGGCGCACGATGCGATTCGAGACACCATTACTGCTATCGCTTCTGAGGGGGGATTTAGTGTTCGTCGGGAGGTCTCTCACATTATTCCTTCGCGTCGGATTGACCTTGTATTACTTGATGGTGCGTGTCGTACATTTGGTGATATTGTTTTGGCGAACCCTACCTCAACTACAGTCGTCAACCAAGCGGCTCGGCATGTGGGAGTGGCCGCCCCCGACGCGGCTAAAAGGAAGGAGCGTGATTATGCGTGTCGCGATGCTATGGATGGCTTCATTCCGATGGCGGTCGAGATATTTTGTTGTGTGGGTGTGGCTTTGGACGAGTTTTTTCGTACTTGTGGTCGGCGCTCGTTCGAGAGGCGGGGACCTGGGAGCCCTTCTGTTTCAATCCTTACTTCCTTTTTTCGTCAACGTTTTTCTGTGGCTCTACAACGGGTGTTGGCTTCTATATTACTTCGATCGTATATTGCCGTTATGGATCGACGGCGTGTGCCGGAACTTCTTCCTCATGCTCCTCTGGGATTTGGGGACTTACGTGGTTGCTTTCCGTAGATTTTTAGTTATGTTGGTGTTAGTTTGTCATTTGATGTTTTGTTTGCGGGGTTTTGCTTTTTTTGGGTGTTTTTGATTTCCCCGCCAGTTTTTTGTATTTTCGTCGGTTTTGTCTTGATTTTCCACTTTGTTTATTCCGTAGTCATGTGGTTTTTTCGGTTTTAGCAATGCTACATCCTTTTGTTCCTGTGGACTCAGATGGTTTACCATCGCGCTTTTTAATAAAGTCGGCCCAGATGAAGTTGTTTGGATAATAGTTCCAGCTATACAGTAATGTTGCAAAGATATTATGGGGCGCAGCAAATATACAAGTGGGTCAAAAATTATCATGGATGCAACTGCAACATAGAATTACAGCCAGAGAGTATATATGTCCAATGTGTGTTTATACTGACAATTACGTCTTGAAATACAATTAGACAGAATTTCGATGGGCTCATCTTGTAAGTTGATATGACAGTCCAGTTGGGATATGGTCTTGCTTTGATTACAAAGCTACACATCCATTCGCCCAAACTTTCTTCCACTTTAGGGCCTCCTACCCAATTTTGGTTCACCTTTCACCCTATCTTCCTTTGTTTAGATTTGTTGTCACACAACTGCAGATGTGCCTTTCATCTCACAGTTCACAATCACTATTTTCTCAGACCCAAGTGAAGATTCAACCGTGTCTACTTACACTGTTCCACAGATACTCTTCAGTCTTACCATTAATAACAAGTTGACTTTCACCACATTCCAATCTTCAGCCACACTCATCAGCAAGATCATCACATAAAAAACTGAAATGCTCTTATTCACTTCCATACTTTCTTTCCCAACTAAAACCCACTTTTAGAGCATATGTCGCATAGATTTCTGGAAATAAAGAGCACACAATTATCCATTTAGGGGGTAATCAACAAAGACTCGCTTTGAGCTACATGTTTTGAGGCTGTATGCTGCATGCATGATCAGTTAACCAAAATAAGCTGGAGGTTTATTCTGTAAGCAATAAACACATGTACAGCTAACAAACATTATGGAAGGGACATAGTTTCGCAAACAGCGGAAGGGGGCACATGTAACATGAACGACAGACCATATTCCATTCTACTAGCTGGCTTTTTAAACATATTGAGGATGTTAACCAGGGTTACTAACTACATCCCGGGAATACAAAAATTTGCAAAAACATCATCTCCGCTATTCACAAAAGAAAAATGACCATGTGCAACAAAACCCAACATCTCCTCCCTTCCCTCCATTTGGAGAAATTTCTCAAATTTCAAAGAGTTCCTTCAATAAAAAGCAGAATGGAACCACACATAGTTATCAAATACAGAACTAGTTTCAGATACATTAACATTCAGTCTCTGGCTCCATCTACGTGTAGCTGCTCTGCGTACAGTGGCCAGAGTATTTACTGTCTACATTTTAATGTGCCAGATTCCTCAAGAGAACCATAACAACAATATGTCACAAATGCCACAAACCTACCTAATGCAGGCATAAAAAATAAACCCAGTGTAAAATAACTAAGGATTTTCTCCAAATGTTCTACACAACATCTATGGATGCCTTTAAAAACATCACATCCAAAGCTCTGACAAAGATTCGTCCTCATAACCAAGGTCATAGCCAACAATTTCTGACCTATCAACAATCGCTTCAGGCCACACCAACTAAGAGATTCCGGCTGGTGCTTCAATGGCTGTGGACGTATTGGTGCCTGTCTTTCCATTTAGGACAGTCACGTTTCCTTCAGAGTCAACATCAATAATCGCAGAGTCTCCCTCTTTGATTTCTCCAGACAGCATTCGCTCAGCCATGCTGCACTCAACACCAACAAATTTAAGTTCACTATTTAGGAAAGTCCCCAAGCACATACCCGAAGTCCTTCCAAAAATCAACCACACCACAAAAGTCATCACTAATCAATTTTTTCCTGAGGAAACATGGTCAGAACATCATACAACATTTAAATTAGAACGTGATTGATTATTACCTGTCCTCGAGAAGGCGCATAATAGCTCGTCGAAGAGGTCGAGCACCATAGCTAGGGCTGTAACCCTCATCTACCACACGTTCTCTGAAACGCTCGGTTACCTACATATAGAACACATACACCTAACAGAGGTTAGCCACCACTCAAACAAATACACAAAAACAAACAAATCAACAAAACATAGACATGGTCAACAAAGAGCTTATTCTTTTTTCATAGAACCATTCAAAAATAGCATGCATACTGATTAAAAAGGACAATCAAGGTCAAGTGATGGGCAACAAACATACCTGCAAATCGATGTCTTTCTTTGCCAGACGTTCAAACACTTCTTTGAGCATAATGTCGGCAATTTCTTTCACCTCTGACTTTGTCAGCTGTCTGAAGACAATAATCTCATCAAGCCTGTTGAGGAACTCGGGTCTGAAGTACTGCTTCAATTCTTCGTTGACCAAGGTCTTAATTCGGTTGTAGCTACTGTCCTTTTCACCATAGTCCAACTGTAGACACAAATCAAAAAAAAGATAAGATAAACATCAATATTTACACTTCCACAAAGAGACAACAAAATAGCAGAAAAAAAAACCTTCGAACTAGTATTAACAAAATCAATCCAGAACAAGTTTGATGTAAGAGGTAATAAAGGTGGACATAGACATACATGAACTAAACAAGGGATAATATGGCTGAACTCCAGGAATATCGTGCAGCATCCAAAGCAATCCAAAATCAATTCATTGGGGTTAAATCATGTGTTACTTGAACAAGATAAAGACAAGCAACCCTTTCTGGAACTCCAGGCAAATGGTCTACAAACAGCTCTTACCTGGAAACCAATGCCACCTCCACCCTTCTCGATGACAGATGATCCGACATTGGAAGTCATAATAAGCAAAGTATTCTTGAAGTCAACTGTGCGACCCTTACTGTCAGTCAACCTTCCATCCTCCAAAATCTGCAAAATGAAAGAGTTCAATGACATGGATGAATACACCTCAAACCATAGACCACAGCTGACAACCAACAAACAATGAAGACTATATATATAGTATGAGGAACAACAAAAAACACATAGAAGGAAAACACCCCTGATTAGTTTCCAGCCCTGCCCACTAGACCAAGCCATTCTACCAATGAGTTTGAAGGATCCAATTAAGGCCACAATGTTTCTAGAACTTAGACAAAAATATTTGCTAAAGCGCATCATTATAATGTAATTGACAAGAAAATCCATTTCCTGGCAGAGCCAAAGCTTTAGAAGCAAAATGTAGAAATAAACAACTCACATATATGCGTTTCAAAAGATTTGGCGTAAAAGACAGAGCCTACCTGAAGCATCATGTTGAACACATCAGGATGTGCTTTTTCAATTTCGTCAAAAAGCACAACAGTGTATGGCCTGCGGCGGACTGCTTCAGTAAGCTGTCCTCCTTCACTATAACCAACATATCCAGGTGGTGAACCAATCAGCTTTGAAACAGTGTGACGTTCCATAAACTCACTCATATCCAAACGCACCATAGCCTGCATAAACCACAAAAACACAAAGTGAGAATTGATCAACAACCTTCGACCATCTCTTCTGTCCCTACTTACATTTGCAAATGCACCATTTGCAATTAACTTTGTTCGGCAAAACTTGTTCATTTTACTACTGCCAACCTGTCAAAATTATATAGCATGTAGTTCGCTTCATTAAAATTGCTGAAAAAAAAAAATCACAGTAATTCTCATGAGGAATTTCTTGACTCAAAATCATAAACAACTGTTTAAAACAGTAGCTTGCTAAGTGGCACACAATAAGAATAATGGCAAAACATAATTTACCCTAACTTCTAAGCTAGCACTTGTAGCCACAATATAAACTTCTGTACTTGATTCTGATTTAAGTGTTGACACTTACACCAGCTATCCATGGGGGGAGTACCAGCACTAGGGCTCACCTCTTCAGAGCCGAAATAGTATGATGCAAGAGCCTTTGCCAACTCGGACTTTCCGACACCGGTGGGGCCTGAAAAGATGAAGCTTGCAATTGGGCGGTTGGGGTTCTTCAGCCCCACTCGAGCACGACGAATGGCACGACTGCGAGTGCAATTACAGGATGTCAGTCCAATGGGCGAGTAAATCCCGAGAATAAAATAAAATCATAAAAAAGTATCCAGCATCAAGGATTACATCGAAACAAAAGTTCCACACCAAAAACATAATAATAATAATCACAGTAATCATAATGGGAGTGATTTAATAATAATATAGTAAGTGCCCCCCACAAAACAGGTTCTTGGCACAACATATACCTGATAGCCCTGACTGCCTCATCTTGTCCAATAACTCGGCAATGTAAAGTCTCCTCCATCTTCAACAACCTGTCACTCTCATCAGTAGAAACCTTCTCCACAGGAATACCAGTCCATGCCGACACAATCTGTTGAATATCAGCTTCTGTCACCATAGGCCCTTCTTCAGCAGCCTCATTCTCAGCCTTTGTCTTTTCTTTGCCTTTTTCGGTAACAGATGCAATCTGTGCCTTCAGTTCCATCTCGCGATCACGAAGCTCTCCAGCCTAACCCAAACACACAAGAATAAACACAGACAAGGATCAAATCAATAAACCTCCACAGTGAGCCAATCCTGTGGAGACTATCTCATGTGCTTCTAAAACCTACGCTCAAGGAAATCCTCAGCAATTCCCAAAAACTCCCCAGTACAAAATTGAAGAACGAACCACCAGGAATCGGAAAAAACCATTGCCTACCAAAACAAAAAATCCTTACCTTCTCAAAGTCCTGTCCCCTGACTGCCTCGTTTTTCTCCTTTGTGATACTTCGCAACTGCTTGTCAAGTTCACGAGCCTCCTCTGGAATCTGAAAAGAAGGAAAAGAAAAGACAAACACTTTCGGCATTTAACATTTTCCTGTCAAAAGCCAAAATATATCTCCAGTGGAGGGGAAAACTAAATTCAAACCAGCACGGATCATAACACTAAAATTCAGCCCACCTGAGCATGACGAAGACGCACACGAGAGCCAGCCTCATCAATGAGATCAATGGCCTTGTCTGGCAAAAATCGATCACTGCAATAGACAAAACTAAATAAAACAGGTTAAAGAATAAACAACGAGAGAAAAGTGCAATGATAAATTTTACAAGGTCACACCAGGAGGAACAAAGAGTCAACAACGTAATGACATCAACTAGTCTAATTCATCACATAAAAATGCACCAAAAATCAATTTGTCTGCAACCAAAACAACACACACAACGCAGGGCAACTGAGAAGATATTGCAAGAAAACCATAAACCTTGATGCCACCGCAGTTCATCATCACTCTCACCTGATGTACTGATACGACAGCTGAGAGGCAGCTACCAATGCCTCATCAGTATAACGCAACTTGTGATGGATCTCATAACGCTCACGGAGACCCTTCAAAATCTGAATGGTTTCATCCACAGTTGGTTCCGGCACCTGATCCAAAGAATAACCCCAAACAATTTTTCTAAGCATGTACTAACAAAACCACTTGTCAAAACAGGAGCAGGCCAAGATTTGTGACCAGTATCAACAACCTAATGCAGTAGTTAATTTACTGTAGGAACGTGCAATTGTTTTGAATGCATTACGTACAATTAGGTGTATGAGGTGAAAAGGCAGCTTGCAGTCAACAGGTCAAAGATCCAACAGTTACCTACGTGTGACCTAAAAAACCTTCAGACCTTCCAACACAGCAAACAGGCAATGACCAATGTGACCAAATATTTGAGAAGTAATTTATCCACGAAGTACCAAATAACGACCAGAATTCGCAAAGAGCAAAATAATCACAAAACCCAGCTCGACCAAGAGCACTCTACCAACAGTAATCTAGCACCAATTTCCAGCAAAAACATCACACTCACCAGTACTGGCTGGAATCGTCGTTCGAGGGCAGGATCTTTTTCAATGTGCTTGCGGTACTCATCAAGGGTGGTTGCACCAATGCACTGAAGATATGGATCACAAACAAACACGACTACCAATCTGTTATCCACAGCTGGCAGCCATTCCCTACTGCTGCAATTTTACAGTCACGTCAAAACTTCATTGCAGCAGCAATATCAATACAAAAATTATGTGATGTGACCCGATTAGTTGCACCTGCTTACAATTCATCGCCACCATGAGCAGCTAAATTGGTTTAAGAAAAGATATTATTTGAAGGAAAACAAATCACATACCTGCAATTCACCACGGGCCAAAGCTGGCTTGAGAATATTGGCAGCATCAATTGCACCCTCAGCCGCTCCGGCACCGATGAGGGTATGTACCTCATCAATCACAAGAATAATATCATCGGCCTGCTTTATCTCTTCCATGAGCTTCTTCAGCCTCTCCTCAAACTCTCCACGGTACTTAGTGCCAGCAACCAGAAGTCCCATGTCGAGGGTGATGACCTGAATAATTTCAGTGACCACTGGTCAACAATCTGACTTCTCAATTACCCTTGCCAGAAAAAGATGACTACAACCGGAACTGACATAATCAAACATTTTTTGAACAACAGACATTGACTGCTAGAACAAGAATGACCCTGGCCAACTGCATCATCGAGTTACTTACCTTCTTGCCTTCAATGGTCTCAGGTACATCCCCACTGGCAATCCGCTGGGCAAGTCCTTCAGCAATAGCAGTCTTTCCAACTCCAGGCTCACCAATAAGGCAAGGATTATTCTTGGTGCGTCGCCCAAGAATTTGTGTGACACGTTCAATCTGAGCCTGCCTTCCAACCACAGGGTCCAATTTTCCCTGTACCACAACATCTCCAGAAACGTAAGTTAGAACAGTTCATTCACATAGGCAGCAGAATCTCTGATTTATAAGTAACCTTCACATGTGTATCAGCTTGTTCTTTCCAACAAAAACAATTATCAGAGATACAAGTTGAAGCAGAAAAACTCACATCCTCAGCAAGTTTTGTGAGGTTTGTTCCATATTCCTCAAGTGTTGGCATTTTAGTGCTGCTGCTGCCTCCTCCAACACCGGCACCAACCGCTTCTGTGCTCTCACCAACCATGCGGATGACCTGCGTGTAGGAAATAAGGTAAAGCAATAAGCTTGTAGAACCTTTCTAATAGAAAAAAAAACTTTTGACATGTACTTAACAGTTACAGCCTGACACAAAAGAAGAGCACAAAACTACTTGTCACGTTCCAATGAAGGAATAAAGAATTAACTATCACGGTCTGCATGCTTGTATGACCACACAGCAATTCACTTCCTGAAACAAAGAAAACGATTTTGCATAAATGCACACAGGTCAGCGTCTCTCTTACTTGTGTTCGGATATTGGTAGGATCAGCCCCAAGGTTTTCTAAAACCCTTGCGGCAACTCCCTCACCCTCACGTAATAAGCCGAGAAGTAGGTGCTCAGTGCCGATGTAGTTGTGACCTAAACCACCGAGAAAAGAATTTGCCATAAAAACACACCAAGTTACTCATACTTCACCAAACAAAACAACAATATTAAGTAACAGGAAGTGGAAATAAAAAAACCCTAATTACAAACACAATTTGAGCCTGATAGTAATCTACCTAGCTGGCGAGCCTCCTCCAAAGACAATTCCAGAACACGCTTGGCCCTAGGAGTAAACGGAATTTCGACAGCGACAAATCCTGAGCCTCGCCCAATAATTTTCTCAACCTCCACACGAGCCTCCTTCAAGTTAACTCCCATTGACTTCAGTACTTTCGCGGCAATTCCAGTGCCTTCTCCAATCAGACCCAGAAGGATCTGCTCTGTGCCCACAAAATTGTGGCCAAGGCGGCGTGCCTCCTCCTGGGCGAGCATAATAACTTTGATGGCCTGCACAGAGACAACCACGAGATAACAGTTACCACAAAAGAACAATCAGCTACAGTGATGAATATCCACAAAACATCATAATGTTTAAAAGATTTCACTAAGAGTCTTCAATGCGACAATTCTCCTATTGACGATCAATCAGCCAAATGTGCAGCTACTACGAAGTAAATCGTATGCCTCGTAAGCCGTATGATAAAACTATCGTCAGGTGCAATTCTGTATGTCATTCCATTGAGTTTCCAGAATTTTGGTTGCTCTGCTCAAAAGCCCTCTTCACATGACCTCAACATCGGGGTCCAAATGATTCCAGGAAACACTTCATTAGGAAAACGACTCAAAAAATATGAGGTTGAGTATTGATGAACCTTGCGAACTTAAAAAGCACCATAGGTAATAAAAAATCAGCTCATTTGTTGTGCATAACGCAGATAATCATCCACATAATCATCATCAGAAAACCGTAAAGCTAGACTCGACTTAGCCTCTAAAACTCTGTTCACCCGAGTCAGATCCAGTTTTCCGAACAGTGTCTATCTTACCTTCTCTGTAAACCTCTCAAACATAGCTGTGGTAACTCCTTTCCGTTGTCCATTAGGTGTTGGTGCAGCATTAACTGCAGCAGAAACTATCGACTGAAGACTTCTAGCTGGGCGAGAAGAAGCCAGATCAACTACAGATGAACGCCTCAAGCCAGAAAAGCTTTGCGCCACATTGCCTACTGAAGCACTAGGAGCAATTCTTGCAGCAGCTGCCCTGCGGGATTTTCTACATCCACGGAGCTGAATACTGTTGACAAGTCCCGTAGCACTACCTTGAATAACAGCTGCCTGAATTAAAGTTCCCGCCATCTTTATGGTTCAGCAACTATTAATAAATTGGTTTGCAGATAACAGTAAACCTTGGATAGGAGATCCCAATACCTGCACATAGTTCGAAGAAAACAAAATGACCACGAAACATAGATACTGAGTGACCATGTCAATGGCATTCCTGCACAGTCCAAGTGAAATTCAGTCCCGTCGAAATGCACAGATCTTCAACCTGGCTTCGAGTGTCAAAGACCATAAAAAAGGTTGAAGCGAACTTAAAAAATCACACAACTTTTAGTTACTACATGAGAACACGGCACGTCATCATATGTCATCTTACCTTGTTTAGAAAGAGAAAACAAGAAAGAAAAAAGATCGTCAAGGAGATCATATACTGAAGAGAATGCATTAAGAATGCAACGACCAAAGACAGTCATGAACTATATCTTCATAGAGCCTGCGTCTTATCTTTACATCCGTTCTTTATTAAGCGCTTACAGACAATCATCAAACAGACAGTACCCATCCTATTCACATCGACAATTTTCTTGAAAATTTTGAAGCTGGAAATAATAAACAGCAGTTCAAGGACAAAGCAAATTGACGGCTAGATACAGCCTGTCGAGTTCACCAGCTCATGAAAATCCCTCTAAAATTCCGATAGAATCCTCCGGCTTCCAAACGATGTCAGTCAGAGGAGAAACGAAAAGATGTCAAACGATGTCAGTCTCTTCGTGTACAAGCAGGTTTTAAATATATTTCAGACAATTCCGCAACCAAAACCTACCTCAAAGTAAGCGATTCTTTCCTTGTTATCCTTCTGTTCGCACTGCAAGTATGCAGGGGACTAGCGTTGCTAACGAAACGCAGGACTCTTATCTCTGAGATTCAAAGAAGACGTCAAGGCTTTACATCTAAACTTCCGTAATATTGGGTTCCTCTCGTGAATATGGAGATGAGGGGTAGGATTATCTCGTTTTTGCCCCGTTAGATTGAAAATCTGACGGTGAGTTATCCTTCCACGCGAAGATCACCTCAAGGGATTTCCTGTCCAGTATCGGATGCCCGTTCTGCACGTGATTATAAATATCGGACGGTTGTTTAATACGCCTCAGATGAGCGTCAGATCGCCACTCTACACGTGTAGGATTAAATTAGACGATGCTTCTAAACCGGCGCCTGACGTCAGATCTCGGTAAATATTTGAAATATCACATCGACGGTTAAAATGTGTACAACAACATTTTTTGTTAAACAAGAAACGTCAACGTGGCCTCTGCATGGAACACTTCGTAAAAGCCATAGCACCGTCGATTTTACAAGTAGAAATTTGGGATCAATTCAATGTACAGAAATATCGTGATGTTTTTTGGCGTGTTCAGACGATTAGAAGGTTCTATAAAAAATTCAAAACCGACCCGCCAGTTAACCGAAACCTGAGGCAACCCAAATGCGAAGGTTGCATCTTGTATGGCTAGGATCAGAAGTGCGAAAGCGCGTGCAGACGCTATACCATAGTTCAAAAGTAGGCGTTTTTAACTTTTTAATGTTTTATGGTAGGCCTTTGATCGGCGCCTTTATCGTAAGTTGTGTTATGGGCTTTTCATGTGATCTTCTTAGATCGCTACTTTGATCAGCGACTGTCCGATCGTACAAATCTGACGGTGTAAAAAAAAATCTTTTAGTCCGAATGTTTTAATTGGTCCGAATAAGTCTGAATACAATATGGGTCTTAAGTTCATATTGTATGTTTTTCATACAATAGGCATATCATATCATATCTATGCGCTATACTCGGTAGATCCGTATTATACGCCTAATATACTTTACAAGTATAATATGCCTACCGCACGGGCTAACTAAATATAGCGTTTGCAATTTTGCATGCCCCTACAGTTTTCACACAACAGTTCAGTATAGTACTGACGCTATTTCTGTCATCGCTCATTCGTCACACTATTTCTGGAAACCCTCAATCGTCCCGCAAAATAACAGCAACCCTAAAAAGTGAGCTGGTGTCTGACAACGACGGTGATATTTTGATGCATTCCGGTGCGATTATGACATTATGTCAAATTTAAGATAACGACACAAAAGTACGGTCAATAGCCAACAGTTCTCTACAGTACAGTACACCGTCGATCGTATTTCGCGTATAGAAATTATTAGTGTGTAGAATAATTTAGTGTCATGTACACTAATTTCGACTTAAAAAAATCCAAAAAAAAAGCTATACACTAATTTTTCAACGAACTCCAATATGGGTACAGCTGATTTGTCGAGAGGATATTCACAGTAATATAGGTAAAAGTACAAATTCAGACAATTCGTACACTGTCGCATACTTTCACAATAATTAATTCCTAACTAATATCGGTTTTTTAGGGTGAGGCAATACGCGACAAATAAATGTACACTAAAACAGGTACAAGTACGATTTTTTTTAATTCACATGGCAGTTTTTCGTGTGATAGCAGATATTTTATTAAAATATCCGTACTTGTATAATTAAAAAGTACATTTTTATACGCACCGACACGTTCCGTACTTCACACTAATAAAAAATACATAAATTAAAATGGTGTACACTAATTGTTTTTCTCCTAATTAGCGCACAGGAAAATTTAGTATCATTTACCCTTTCTTAGGTAAAACCCTCAAAATTTAGGGGCGCCGAATTAGTGTTCAACACGCTAAATACGATCGCTTGTGTACTGTACTTATCAATCTACATAAACTTACATCAATCTACATAAATTTACATCAGTACAGTACAAAAACCTACAGCACAGTTGTTGGTAACGACAAAAGGTTTAAAATCTTAAGCTTTTCACGTCTTGCTGTTCTGAAGGGCTAAATATTTTTCACTGCTAACGATTTTTTTTCCCATATTTTCATTTTCTGTCTCCTTTCTAGTTTGCCCGAAAAAGCAATGGACTCTTCCTATGGACAAATTTGCGGGCACATCGACACCGTCAAACTGCACCTGCTTTCAAAAAAAAAAAAAAAAAAATCTTTTTCTTTTTCTTTTTCATTCCTTTTTGACGTGAGGAACATCAAAAAATAGTTAACGTAAAAAAAAAAAAAAACCGAGAAACACTCCTATGTAGAAGCACATGGAATTGTGTAACAAGATCTCCTACCTCTCAGAAAATCCCATTACTAAAACAATCCCAACCACACATTCCACACATTGGAAAACACACATCCACATTTGACAACACTCACATAAGGATAAACTTTAAATTAGAAGAAGCTTCTGTCCACATAACATTAGCTTGGTCTCTTGCCCTCGTGGCTCAACCCTTCATATTAAAGTGTTTTCCACTACTCTCCACTCTTAATAATTCTATCTCTTAACTAGTAAAACATTATTTAGTTAGTAAGATATTTCAATGCAAAAATGCCTTTTCTCCAATTTGGTATTAATCGCTCAATACCAAGATCAGTCCGAATTTCAACAAACTTTTCCAAAGGAAAAGATGTCTACTCTCCTCTTACACTTCACTATTTATCCATCATCGCCTTGGACTTGCCAGGCCAGAGTCAACGCTCCGTTTTAACTGGCTTTTACCTGGGCCAATCATTGATCAGCAAGGACTCAGATTGACCAATGTAAAAACGTGTGAAATCTCTTACTAACTACTTAGCACTTTACTAACCAATCAAACCTTACGTTTCACTACGTAACATTTACGTGCAAAAGTGCGCGCCAAACGAAACGCGACTTTGCACGATCTTGCGTGACAAATTTCGCACGCGAAACTTCCTACGAAATTCCCTTAAGTGAGAGTGACGTTTCGTACTAAAATTTGTAAGAAACGAACCACCGTGCATACTAAACGTTTTATTATAACTTTATGAAACGTACACGCGTAACTTCGGTACTAATTTGATCCTTAACCCGTTTCAATGATACCCAATTCTTATTTAGACCCCACGTTGTCACCTAAATACACACATCGCTATAACTTTTGAAATATAACTCCAAAAAGCGTGATTCTTTCGCGGACGTCTACCAAATTTAGTTCTCTATAATCATAACACTTAAATACCCCTTTATAAACAAGCTCGATCCTCTATTACTGCTTCAAATTGTCACCGATCCGTCGTTATCCGACAGCAGGTCACCTTCTGCTTCGTATACCGATACACCGCAGTCGCTATTAGTGTAGATAATCCGGTGTTATTAATTATATTTTGGATTCAAGGGCCCAACGCAAACAAAACATAAGCAATAATTAAACACATCTAAAACTGATTTTGTCTACAAGCTTAAGAGCTTGAATACATATGGTCATCTTCAAAATATCCGGAAAGTAATGATCCATGGAACTCAAAATCTTGTAAGGTTAAATCGAAGACTTTAACCACTGCACCGCTATTTATAAGCGGGTAATGTCGTACGTCACGGATTGGTACTGTACTCAACTTATGGATTTCGCTAACCTGGACAAATTGTAGAGTAAATTTTTTAAATAATTAGCCAGTTTGAGATAAGCAAGCGCGAACAAACCCTTTGGGAAGAAAAAAAATCGGGGAAAAAAAATGGTACATTAGAGCCTTTGGAGGGTTTTACCCTAGATCGAGAGGCTTTCATTAAGGCCTTTACCTCTTCTCCTCACCTTTCAACAGAGCTCCCAACGGGCACAATGTATGAGTTGATGTGCGATATTTTCCAATTGAATCAGGTGCTTGGGGTTTCGATGTGTTATTCTCTTTGTATTTGCAATCTTCTCACGACGTCTCACTTGGTGGTTGGTGTTAAGATTTGGTACTCAAAACTCTTTTAGCGACGAGTCATTTTCGTAGCTAAAATAGCGACGACCAGCGACGAAGTAGTTTCGTCGTTGGATATTTGAAGTACCAGCGACGAAGTAGTTTCGTCGCTGGATATTTAAAGTGACGTAGAAATTAAATGTTCATTTCGTTTCACGTATGTTTGAATAGTACTATAGAAGTGACGTGGAAATTGCTTGGTAGTTTCGGTTCACGTAAGTTCAAGTCGTAGCGTGTGATTCAAGTTCGTTTGCGGTTAACTTTCCTAGTCCTATCGTGTTGTTCAAGTCGGTTCAACTTATCGGTCGTTCATTTCACCACGTCGATTCTTACGCGTTTCTAGTCGTGTACCTATATATATTAGTTGAGACTTCGTGGTAGCATTATATTTTCGAGGCGTAGCTTGTTAAGGAGGCGTAGAAAGATCAGAAGTAATAGGAAGGAAGAAAATGAGTTGTATTTGCATTTTGCTTAATATATTGAATGCTTATTGAATAACACCATTGTTGTGTGTGTATTTTATTTGGTTTGTAAACTCTTAGTTGACACCCAACCTAATCGGTGGATTCGCCCTATTGGCGTGGGAAATGTTTTATAGTGATTGGTGGCTCGTGGTATATGTAACCAAATCCAACTAACATTTCATGTTTATTTTTTCCTCGTCAGTTTGGACCGGCTACTTGGGGAGGTTGTGAGGTCGTGGTCTACAAGATTCGACCTTTGTTGGATGTACATCTGGATTGGTTAGTCTTTCAAGTCAACGCTTCCAACGCCTTCAACACGGTGGTCTTATGGACGTCTTTCACACATTGCTAGGTCGTGAGGCATTTCATCGCGAGTTTCGGCTTGCGGTCCGTATTCAGGTATCCTTTCTTTGCTTTGCAAGTAGGTTGGGTTTACTATTGACTACACGTGTTGCTCTCGCTTCTTATTTGGAAAGTTGGTGCATTATTGCCTCCACTCTTGTTTCTCGCTTTTTGGTTGGGGACACTCTCGTTCTTGCCACTATGGTCCAAAAGGTGTGTTTGCCTTCCAGCAGTCCTGTTAGACGAAACATGTTGGATTCCTCCTCCAACTTTAATGGATATGCCGGTTCTTTCCACCCTTGTTATGAATTTCATTGCGTGTGTCCAAAAACCAATATCCTATTGGGTTGTCGCCGCAATTAAAACCAAGCTTCCCGAAGCCCTCTGGTTATTTGCGTGCCCATCTTCTCTATTGTGGTGCGCTTCGCTATCCGCTACACTTATTTTATGCACTCTATAGTTCACCCCCGCTAAATTCACCATCGCCCTCCGATTTTGCATTAGCCTCCCTCGTCCTCTTTTTTTTCGCTCTCTAGTTTGCTCGTGTGGAAGTGTTTTTAAGTCGGATGACATCCATTTGCTTCGTTGCTCCCATTGTGGAGAAATGATCGAAGCGCCCTACACTATTTGCGACGCCATTGTGACCATCACGTATAAGGGGGGATTTTATATGCGTAGGGAGGTTTCTCATATTATTCCTTTGCACCGAATTGGTATTGTTTTGCTCAATTGTGCATGTCGCATCTTTGGTGACATTGTTTTTGGAAAATCTTACCTCGGCTACAATCTTTCGCCAAGCGACCGACATTTTGGGGTGGTTGCCCCAGATGCCGCTAAGACGAAAGAATAGGTATATGCACACCGCGACCCTATGGATTATTTTATTCCGATGGACGTCGAGAACTCTGGTTGTTTGGGTTTATTTTATGGATTATTTGGGTTCTATAATTGTTTAATTTTTTTTTGGGTTATTTAGGATTTTTACCGCTCAAAATTTTATGCCAATTTTTTTGTTTTTTTTCAAATGGAAATAACTTTATAGAATACGAACCATTAATCATATGCTATCCTAATTGGAGCTTTTAGATCCAAAATTTTATTAACAATAAAATGTGGCGTGCTTTTACATTATGGCCATAATAATGCCATTCTTTTTTAGTCAAATTTGTTTACTATGTTGCTTCGGTTTTGTTCATTGCAACTACATTTATTTTATAACTTTGTAAAGAATTTTGAAAGTGATGATAGCTAGCTTGTTAGCAATTTTAAAAAACCATGATTCAATATGTCCATTGCATACAAATTTGACCATCCACAATAAAGACAAACGGCCATGAGCTTCGAATTGTTAGATATGAATGTTATGACACCTAAGATAACATAAAGTTCAAATGACAATATGTAATTAAGACATTTGGGGCCACATTGATCAGTAGTGACGCGCCATGTAAGGGGATGAACTCATGCACAATATGTAGAAGTAAAAAATAGTTTAATAACCACTAAAAACCAACAAAAGGAGGCAATACCTCGATGCTCCATGGTATTATCAAATACGATCTCTACTTGCCAATCACGATTCCATACAAGTGAAGTAAACAGCAAAAAAAATAAAAAAAATGGACAAACCACCGTACAAGTTTTACCTAGTGAGCGAATTATACTTGGAAGTTCATTAAGATATGTACCTTGTTTGAACCCATGCTTGAAAGTGAGGAATTGAACTACACGACAACGAGCACATAAAAAACCTTTTAGCTTTTCTATTATTTATCACATACATTGTTGGAGACGACAAAAAATTGGTAACAAATATGTTACCTTGGTTTAAATAGTTACGATTTGATTACATCAAAGGTTGGGTTGGTGTTTTCATTTAATTAAGTTATTTATTTTTCATAAATTTATGTATAGAAAAAATAGTTTCAACATCGTGGATGTATGTTAAACAAACATAACGGAAAATAGTAGAGCACCTTGTACGTATCGTTCGAAATTTAAGAGTTATCACCAGTGAAAGACCATACAAAGAGTCTAAGTTATTAGAAAAAAACTTAAGCTACAGGTTTCATAGCTCATTGAGTGCATCGAACTCACTTAATTTATAGTAACACATTTATTTATTACTCGAGCGTCCCATTTTCATGGTGACGGACCCTTGCCGTTCTCATGTCCACCCCTAATAGATTCATTGTAGCCTTGAATCAAACTGAATATTGTGGCTTCCTGCAAAATATTGAAATCTCCATCAAAATATGAGCTATATCGCATCCTCATCTCCAACCAAACCTTAGCAAAATAGCACTTTTGCTTCCAACAACACAAGTAAATATGACTTTCCTTTTATAAGAAAAAAAATGCTTCAAAGAACAAAGCCGTATGTGCAATCCTTCACTACATATATTTTAGAGTGATGGCGCGAGCGCTGACTAACTTTTTTGGTAAGTAATATTGATCAGTGTACAAGTGCACGATTTTTATAAAACTGTATGATTTGTTGTACTGTTGCTTTCGTTATTAGTCAAATGAACACAATCATAGCTTTAGTTTATTAATCCTTCAACCTGGCGCTTCAAACTGTTTGAAGAGTCATTTGTACAAAAAGTTGCTCGCAGCAGTCTTCCATTATTTGAGAAACATTAAAGTGACCGCTAACATTGTCATCATCCTGTTAGCATGAAAGAAATTCTCAAGGTCTCTTGCTAACACTCATGAAATACACAAGTAATTTCTTATATGCCAAGACTCACCTACTATATCTAGCCACCAAATCAAAGCGCCTTTTAATCCCACTAAAAGTTAATGACACATCATTGCAATTTATCCTCCCTTTCAATAGTTTTGACCAATAAAATCTTGTTTGAAGTCACCATCATTACATACGACACGATGGATACGGCCCCATGTGGCTAAGTAAGGGTACTTTTTTGTCGATTTCTTAAAAAACTTAGTGCCATACTGCTAAAGTAACAAATATATGAAGAAATCACAAAAACGTAGAGTACATTTTGTGTCATCTTCGAAATTTGGATGTACGACGGGTTGTCGACGTGTTTTTTCGACCCAATTCCACGCCATTTTCAAACTTATCTTAAAATATATCTACGATATGTTTAAAGAAAGTCAGTCTGCTTTCACAAATAGAAAAACATATTTCCTCGTGTAATAAAGTTTCAAAAGTTTTTGACGACAAGAAAAAGGACGTCCGAATGTGACCAGACTTATTCGTGCTCGGAATTATTCAACAGATGCGCCCGTAAAAACAAAAAAATATTATTTTGCATGGGCCCTTCGAAAATAAACGTTCATTCATGGTAAGCGAATAAGAGGCAAATAAGGGTGCCTTGTTCAGCCGTGGTTAGAAGGTTGTATAATTTGATAGGAATCTCCCTTTTTAGGTGCGCAGCAAAGTTGTCACACCAATGTTAGTGCTTCAAAAACAAGGTGCGCATCTAAATGTTAAAGTGTGTAAGAGCCCTTTTGCTCTTAAAAGCAATGTTGGTCTAAGTATGCAATTTATGTGCTCTGCACCTTCGGCTTTCACCGGCGAAGGTGCGCAGCACGAACGTGCGCTGCCTTTTTTCACTTCGCTCCGAGCGCCGCGCTTGCGGCCGCCTGCGCTTTTCCAAGCTTTGCGAGAACAAGCGCAGCCCGTTCTTCTTGAACACCGGCGCCGGTATTCCGGCTAAACGCCCGCTCCGCGCCTTCATCATACATTCGCCTTCTTCTTTTTGCTTTGCTTGCGCCACAAGGTGCTCCAAAGCTTGGAGTAGCACGTAGCATCGTCATACCTTCTTCTTCTTGCGCTCCTGCTTTGCTTTTTGGAAGCGAACTACAAGTGCTGGGCACCAGGGTTTACGCGCCTCGCCTCAAAGCACGCACCTCCGGCCCGATGGGCACCGTCGGCCGTGATCGTAGCCGGCTGGCCGGTGTATTCCGTTGTGCCGCTACTTCTTCGCGCGAAGGTTTGTACAAGTAGCTGTAGACATTCAGCAAAGTAAACAAAAGTCAATCATACATGTCAATCAGCCCATTAAGGGATGCTAAAAGCCATGAAAACCCTATCTATAAAAAAAGATTGTACATTGGTTTGAACAGCTCCTTACTTCAATCTTCAAACTTATGTCAACATTTCCAAAAGGCAGGAACAAATACAATACTACAGCAAGGCTTAACACATTGGGAAATAGATATATAGCAAGGGGATCATTTCAGTGCTACTGATTCAACAGAAAAGGACTGTTCCAATAAGGATAAATTCCCGAGACTCACCTGTCAAAGGTCATTTTCTGCACATAATCATCATTGCACATTTCAACAAAGGCCTCACGGGCAGGGTTTGATCTGTAAAACACCTTCTGCAAAATATCTAAGACCTGCAAGAGCAACAGCCATCGACTCTCCTTGGTCAGACTTTGGCTTCCAAAAACAAATAAATGCAGGGAGCAAGTTTTCATAACATCCATTTTATTAACGAAGATAGTGAGGATTTCAATGGAAGTCTTTGTAATAATCATGCATTTTTTCAATTATGCGGTAATAAAGCACAGTAACTTCTACTGAATAATAACTGATAAATTTTGATATTGTAAATAGCCTACAAGACTGGTTTGAGGGAGAAGTCAACATGGCAAGTAATAAGGGATGACATTCAGAGGATTCTTTTCTATACATTTAAATAACAAACTATAACTTATATATCATTTTGGTTTTGAATGTCTGACAACGACAGAGAGTTCAAACAATTAGATCCCACCAATAAAAAATTTCAAGAGGTTAAGCTTAACTCAAAATAAAAACAGTGATACTGTGAGACACCATGATGTGTTAAATGATGTATTAAATTGATATTGATTCAAAAATTACATATGCATCCATTCATATGCTTCTAACAAGTACCTTGTAAGTAGCCCAGTACTTCTTGTCCCATTTGTCAAGGTACACCCGGAGGTCAGCCTCATTGACCATACGGGTACCATTCTGTGAACCTTCTGCAATAGCTTCAGCACACATCCTTCCAGACTTGGCAGCAAAATATATGCCCTGGAGGTCCACGATAGCAATATCCCGTAGTCAGAAAGGCTAGACTTCATGGCATACCAACAGAGCCATTGATGACATATGACACAAATGAAGGCCCCATAAAGGAAACAAGGGAGGAAAACAAAATGCAATATTACATAGACAAGATACAAACTTTGTACTTGAGGCTTACAACAGAAATTAAAAAAACAAAAAACTACAAAGGAAAGGAGGACATACCTCTCCTGAACATTTGGTAACATATCCAGCAGCGTCACCAACGAGGGCAACTCTGTTGGATGATCTGCGAGGCCTTGGGTGTTCTGGGATGGGGTGAGCCTCAACCCGGATGATTTTTCCCCCGGCAATCTTGTCCTTAGCACGGTTCCTGAAATGACAGAATATATTAATATATATATCCAGAGATTGACGGAGCTCAATATGTCATATTGGTGTCACCTTGTCTTGTCATATCATGTACTGATACATCAAACCATATTGAAAATCATAAAATTATCACCAAAATGAGCTTCTACACAAAATTAAATAACAGCACCAAAGAAATGCAAACAACACATACATGCCAAAAGATAAGCAACAAGTGATATGTAAAGCATCAAATAAAAATCATAGCAACTGCTGGAAATTCACAATGAAAACGTCTCATTTGCAAGCGCTGAAAGCAAGAAAGAAGTATTATGCCAAGAAAATCAAGAAGGCTGAGGAAAAACTTCGCTCACCTGGTTGCAGTCTGGTACTTCTTGATGGCAGGCTTGTTAATCACAGTTCCTGTACCAACAGCTACATGGTCGCACTTGGGAAACACCCAGCCATAGAAATCGGGGGAGACATCATCACCAACATACATTTCAGCAAGATCCTCATAGTAAGCCATTTTGTCGGCTGGTAGCCTAATTCGTTCCTGTGGGAAAGTGAAAAAACAGAACGTCAGCTTCTCACAAAGAACTACGAGATATCTAGTCAACTAAAATCAAGTTTCTTGGAGACAAATCAACTCGTCTCATATGTAAACTTCAATAAAAATGCAGCAATTACCGAAGAGATAAACTACAAAGTCATTATTCCGGTTCAAGTGTTCAATAGAGAGAGAGACAATACCTGGAAGGCAATAGCGTAATCATATTCACCCGCGTCAATTTCCTTTGCAACTCTGCTATTTGCTCCATCAGCTCCAATAACGCAATCCACTTCCATTGTCATGGCTTTTCCAACCTGCATTGACGATAACAACAGATGCTATTCGATATTACATACAACAGAAACCGTACCGACCAAAAAGGCTGCACACAAATTTGCAATTTGAAGTTCGTGAGACATTTAGTTCGATAAACACCTTGGAGCTCGAGTCTGAGTAATCCGAGTAGTGTAGAACGTAAGGGGAATCGTCATCCTTGGGGATATCCATTCTGATAAACAAACCGTTGATCACAGTGGCTCCATTGCTCTGGGCTCGCTCACGGAGGAAGCCATCTAGAACCTCCCTGCAATAACAAAACATAAAAATCATGTCAATCAGTGCTTTCAAAAGGTAAAAAGTTCTGCTGGATAAAATGAGAAAGTACCACTTGCCAGAAAGACCCACAAACAACGTAAACAACATGGATGCAGCAACCCAAAACGGGTAGGAATTACAAACCTCCTGCACATGCCGATGTACTCAGTCTCACTTAGTGTCTTGCCCACATCAACCTCAACATTAGATGGAGAAATCATCTTCATCTTGGTAACCTTGCGGTCAATGATTTCAGGGGGGAGCTGCAGACAACAAAAACCAGTGACCATGGAAAAAATTAAAACAGATTAGCCAGAATATTGATTTCAAGAGATGAACCAAAATGACACAGCTAGAATTCCCTTCAAATTTGAGCTGCGATAAAAAAAAATCACTGAAGGCCGAGTAGAGGCAGCAATCAAGTAGAAAAGAAACTATAAACAGTGTACAAACGCTAAGCTGTGCCTGCCAGCTCAACATAAAAATAATAAAGATAACTAACCTGGAATTCATCCACCATGCACAGTGGGATGGCTCCACCGCATGGCTTGGCATTGTCAAGCTTGCGCTCAAACAGGAAAGTTTCAATGCCAGCCTGGGCAAGGGTATCTGCTGCACTGCCTCCCGCGGGACCTCCACCAACAACTGCGATAAACCCGAGCATATTCAGAAACACTGACACATAATGATCGGGCAATAGATACCCAGTCGAGAAAGAAGCACACCAGAGGATCATCACAGAACTTTCAGCACATCTCTGTACGTACAATAACAACACGACAAAACCTCGTAAATATAATCATTCACATTCAGTCCCTAAACAAATTAACAACAACATCAAAAGAGTGTCATCACATAGAGTACGATGCAGATAGACAGGAGAGCATTTGCGAAGCACCTGCAACACGAAGCTTTCGTCCATCAAGCTTCTTGCTATTCTTTCCAGCAACAATCACAAGTCCTGCTGGAGCGTCTGAAGCAGCCTCTGGCTGTGTCCGGGAGTCGAGCAGCTGCTCTGCGCCTCCAAAGAACGAGGCACAAGTAGAAGTAGAAGCTTGCAATGCAGGGCGGAGTCCATCAAAACTGTGAATCCCTGCCTGCTTGGAATTACAACGCAGAGAACTAGCACTGACAACACCGACAGTCACTCCCTGGTCAACGCGAGATGAAGCTGAGACGCACTTCCCGAGGGATGACACGCTAAGTCCGGCAGCACAGAGAGAGGTGGCCATCTTGAGCCGACAGACAAGTTCTACAAGAAAAGATGGAGCTGCAAGTGTGAGCCAAGATGATCTACAATCGATCTTTAAGCTAAATATAAAGACAAACGCACTTGGTTATCAGTGTAGATATTTTAGGCCTGGCCTGAAAGTCTCCGCCAAGGCTGAAACGACGAGAGCATATATGTGAACACAAATATCGAGTTAAAATCAAACAAAAGTAGCGAAACAGCAGAGAAGGCAAACGGTAATGGTAATTGGCCGAAATTGGATGGATAGATTTTGAACGAATAGAATTACGGTAACTGAAGATTCCGTCCGACGTGGGCATCCATTTGACAAGTCTCCCATCGTCGATTCCGAATTTCCGACAAAAAACGGTACGTTAGGCACCCCTTGCTTCGTCCGTACAGTTACCACCTCTAGTAGTGTGAATTTCTTTTTGAATTGACTGTTGTGTACGAATCCAGAACTTCGGCCATAATAAGCGCGAAGGTGCGTATGACGTGTAGAAGTAGCACGCCGCGCACAGGGCTTCGTCACACCTTCGCCGAATAAGTTCCTAGCTCTTATTTGTAGTTTGCTTATGTTTTGGTGTATTTGGGGCGAAGCTCCAAAGAATGGAGTGGAAGAAGCAACACCGTCTTGTAGTTTGCTTCCAAAGGTGCTTCTTCACGCACTCCTTTGGAAGCAAAAAGATGCGCGTCCTTCGGACCTCAGCACTTCGTGCTGACTTTGCTACTCCTAAGAACGTGCTACTTCTTCACCTCCGCCCGGGCGCTAGCCGCTGCTTATTTTACGGCGCCTCCGCTGGCGCGCCCTCCGCAGCAGGCCGAATGGGAGCTGCGTAGCACCGGGTACGAAGGATTGCGGTGCGCTCTTCTTGCACGCGAAGAAGTAGCGGGCACAAACCGCTGGCGCGGCCTTGCACTCCTCGTTTGCTTGCGCCCAACGTGCACCCGGCGTAAGTGCTCCGGCTAAGGCCCCGCTGCGCGACGTGCTACTCCGGTGCGCGCCTTGTTTTTGGAGTCGTCGCGCCCGTCTCTTTGGGCCTACAAAAGTAAGGCGGCTTGTTTGAAGGTAAAGCCTTTGTCGTAAAGCTTCTCCAAAAACACCACAACACCCCTCTACCTGAAATAGCGCCCGGCCCGCCTTGGTAGTGCCTACGCGGAAGAAGACGACCCAAAAAGAAGCACTGGGCCGGCCGCCGGAGGAGTGCAAGAACGCTGCAAAGAAAAGCGAGCGACAACGCCGGTGTATACAAGCCGGGCGAAGGTGAAGAAGTAGCACGTAGCACTAAAAGAGCGGCAAGCGCGCCGGGCCAGTGCAGCGAAGAATGTCGTCATAAAGCAATGGTACGTCATCCTTATTCGTGCTTGTAGTTCGCTGCTTTGTACTGCTTCGCTGCACGCCAGCGTCCGAGCTTTGCAGTGATACGCACGTTCAACCTTCAGCTTTTCGATTCCAAACTTTCGGTATTGCATACATACGTCATACATACCTCCTCAAAATACGTCCGGAAAAGTAGCGAACAATAAGCATGTGCAAAGCACTTCGGCTTTGCCAAAGCTCTTTCGCTTACAGAGCGGCACATCAACAAAACGACGCTTCTTGTCTGCTGCTGTTTGTGCTACTGCTTCACCTCCTGGCCGACGTGCATACAGGGGCTACAAAGCCTTCAACGAAGCCCCCCCAGACCCCTTCACGCGACTTCTAAAAGATTTTAAATAGAAATTGAAGGTATGAGGAGTTCAAGATTAACGGTGCTACTCCAAACTTTGGAGCACCTCGCGGTTAACATGCAGCAAGCTGTATAATCCATCTGCAAACGCTCGCGGAAATATACGACTTTCAATTTGTCTGCCTTTCAATGGTCCAGAAAGTTTCAGAATATGTTCCCTAACTTCCATTGAGTTGTTCACTAAATTCTGCTCTGCCGTGTTGAGAAGACAATCACGCTAATTGCAAGGTGTTTTAATTGACAACATTTCAGAAAGGACCAACTTTCAGTAGTTAATGCGTTATCGGAGGGAGTGTGCAGCACATTACAGGTTAAGTTGCATAGTTGTTTCAGAAAATTGGGCAACAATTTAGGTTTTTTAGACATTTCCATTCGTGCTTTTGGATTTCATTCAGTGCAGACATTACGTTAAGTTCTCGCCATCTGTCAACCATACAAAGCAATTCTATGGCTAATTATGGGACAAGTAGAGCTTAAACATTTGAAGACACATTTCTAATTTCATCAACAATATACCAAAATCCAACAGAGACAATGTGTAAAGAGGGGAAATCGACACAAATTGGTTGGGAATTATGTTGTGTTGTGACCTGAAGTTCAGCTCTCCCTGCTGACCGACAAGGTAAACCCAGTAAATATCTCATAAGGGAGGAGTAAAAGTTGATTATTATTGGAATATAAATTACTGCTGTATAAGACTTGTACACAGACCACCAATGAAATACAGATACATCTAATCATCTCACTATTTTTCTGGATCCATACTAAGTTTCAAAAATAGCTCAGGCGAGCACATTTTCTGTCGCCTTTCTCAAAGCATTAGCTCGAACTAAACTTCCAATCGTATTCACAGCCAGCTTCAAATCTTCAATAGGGTTGCCGGGCGCCACAATTTTGTACAAGTAGCTGTAGACGTTCAGCAAAGGAAACGAAAGTCAATCATACATGTCAATCAGCCCATTAAGGGATGCTAAAACCCATGAAAACCCGATCTATCAAAAAGATTGTACATTGGTTTGAACAGCTCCTTACTTCAATCTTCAAACTTATGTCAACATTTCCAAAAGGCAGGAACAAATACAATACTACAGCAAGGCTTAACACATTGGGAAATAGATATATAGCAAGGGGATCATTTCAGTGCTACTGATTCAACAGAAAAGGACTGTTCCAATAAGGATAAATTCCCGAGACTCACCTGTCAAAGGTCATTTTCTGCACATAATCATCATTGCACATTTCAACAAAGGCCTCACGGGCAGGGTTTGATCTGTAAAACACCTTCTGCAAAATATCTAAGACCTGCAAGAGCAACAGCCATCGACTCTCCTTGGTCAGACTTTGGCTTCCAAAAACAAATAAATGCAGGGAGCAAGTTTTCATAACATCCATTTTATTAACGAAGATAGTGAGGATTTCAATGGAAGTCTTTGTAATAATCATGCATTTTTTCAATTATGCGGTAATAAAGCACAGTAACTTCTACTGAATAATAACTGATAAATTTTGATATTGTAAATAGCCTACAAGACTGGTTTGAGGGAGAAGTCAACATGGCAAGTAATAAGGGATGACATTCAGAGGATTCTTTTCTATACATTTAAATAACAAACTATAACTTATATATCATTTTGGTTTTGAATGTCTGACAACGACAGAGAGTTCAAACAATTAGATCCCACCAATAAAAAATTTCAAGAGGTTAAGCTTAACTCAAAATAAAAACAGTGATACTGTGAGACACCATGATGTGTTAAATGATGTATTAAATTGATATTGATTCAAAAATTACATATGCATCCATTCATATGCTTCTAACAAGTACCTTGTAAGTAGCCCAGTACTTCTTGTCCCATTTGTCAAGGTACACCCGGAGGTCAGCCTCATTGACCATACGGGTACCATTCTGTGAACCTTCTGCAATAGCTTCAGCACACATCCTTCCAGACTTGGCAGCAAAATATATGCCCTGGAGGTCCACGATAGCAATATCCCGTAGTCAGAAAGGCTAGACTTCATGGCATACCAACAGAGCCATTGATGACATATGACACAAATGAAGGCCCCATAAAGGAAACAAGGGAGGAAAACAAAATGCAATATTACATAGACAAGATACAAACTTTGTACTTGAGGCTTACAACAGAAATTAAAAAAACAAAAAACTACAAAGGAAAGGAGGACATACCTCTCCTGAACATTTGGTAACATATCCAGCAGCGTCACCAACGAGGGCAACTCTGTTGGATGATCTGCGAGGCCTTGGGTGTTCTGGGATGGGGTGAGCCTCAACCCGGATGATTTTTCCCCCGGCAATCTTGTCCTTAGCACGGTTCCTGAAATGACAGAATATATTAATATATATATCCAGAGATTGACGGAGCTCAATATGTCATATTGGTGTCACCTTGTCTTGTCATATCATGTACTGATACATCAAACCATATTGAAAATCATAAAATTATCACCAAAATGAGCTTCTACACAAAATTAAATAACAGCACCAAAGAAATGCAAACAACACATACATGCCAAAAGATAAGCAACAAGTGATATGTAAAGCATCAAATAAAAATCATAGCAACTGCTGGAAATTCACAATGAAAACGTCTCATTTGCAAGCGCTGAAAGCAAGAAAGAAGTATTATGCCAAGAAAATCAAGAAGGCTGAGGAAAAACTTCGCTCACCTGGTTGCAGTCTGGTACTTCTTGATGGCAGGCTTGTTAATCACAGTTCCTGTACCAACAGCTACATGGTCGCACTTGGGAAACACCCAGCCATAGAAATCGGGGGAGACATCATCACCAACATACATTTCAGCAAGATCCTCATAGTAAGCCATTTTGTCGGCTGGTAGCCTAATTCGTTCCTGTGGGAAAGTGAAAAAACAGAACGTCAGCTTCTCACAAAGAACTACGAGATATCTAGTCAACTAAAATCAAGTTTCTTGGAGACAAATCAACTCGTCTCATATGTAAACTTCAATAAAAATGCAGCAATTACCGAAGAGATAAACTACAAAGTCATTATTCCGGTTCAAGTGTTCAATAGAGAGAGAGACAATACCTGGAAGGCAATAGCGTAATCATATTCACCCGCGTCAATTTCCTTTGCAACTCTGCTATTTGCTCCATCAGCTCCAATAACGCAATCCACTTCCATTGTCATGGCTTTTCCAACCTGCATTGACGATAACAACAGATGCTATTCGATATTACATACAACAGAAACCGTACCGACCAAAAAGGCTGCACACAAATTTGCAATTTGAAGTTCGTGAGACATTTAGTTCGATAAACACCTTGGAGCTCGAGTCTGAGTAATCCGAGTAGTGTAGAACGTAAGGGGAATCGTCATCCTTGGGGATATCCATTCTGATAAACAAACCGTTGATCACAGTGGCTCCATTGCTCTGGGCTCGCTCACGGAGGAAGCCATCTAGAACCTCCCTGCAATAACAAAACATAAAAATCATGTCAATCAGTGCTTTCAAAAGGTAAAAAGTTCTGCTGGATAAAATGAGAAAGTACCACTTGCCAGAAAGACCCACAAACAACGTAAACAACATGGATGCAGCAACCCAAAACGGGTAGGAATTACAAACCTCCTGCACATGCCGATGTACTCAGTCTCACTTAGTGTCTTGCCCACATCAACCTCAACATTAGATGGAGAAATCATCTTCATCTTGGTAACCTTGCGGTCAATGATTTCAGGGGGGAGCTGCAGACAACAAAAACCAGTGACCATGGAAAAAATTAAAACAGATTAGCCAGAATATTGATTTCAAGAGATGAACCAAAATGACACAGCTAGAATTCCCTTCAAATTTGAGCTGCGATAAAAAAAAATCACTGAAGGCCGAGTAGAGGCAGCAATCAAGTAGAAAAGAAACTATAAACAGTGTACAAACGCTAAGCTGTGCCTGCCAGCTCAACATAAAAATAATAAAGATAACTAACCTGGAATTCATCCACCATGCACAGTGGGATGGCTCCACCGCATGGCTTGGCATTGTCAAGCTTGCGCTCAAACAGGAAAGTTTCAATGCCAGCCTGGGCAAGGGTATCTGCTGCACTGCCTCCCGCGGGACCTCCACCAACAACTGCGATAAACCCGAGCATATTCAGAAACACTGACACATAATGATCGGGCAATAGATACCCAGTCGAGAAAGAAGCACACCAGAGGATCATCACAGAACTTTCAGCACATCTCTGTACGTACAATAACAACACGACAAAACCTCGTAAATATAATCATTCACATTCAGTCCCTAAACAAATTAACAACAACATCAAAAGAGTGTCATCACATAGAGTACGATGCAGATAGACAGGAGAGCATTTGCGAAGCACCTGCAACACGAAGCTTTCGTCCATCAAGCTTCTTGCTATTCTTTCCAGCAACAATCACAAGTCCTGCTGGAGCGTCTGAAGCAGCCTCTGGCTGTGTCCGGGAGTCGAGCAGCTGCTCTGCGCCTCCGAAAAACGAGGCACAAGTAGCAGTAGAAGCTTGCAATGCAGGGCGGAGTCCATCAAAACTGTGAATCCCTGCCTGCTTGGAATTACAACGCAGAGAACTAGCACTGACAACACCGACAGTCACTCCCTGGTCAACGCGAGATGAAGCTGAGACGCACTTCCCGAGGGATGACACACTAAGTCCGGCAGCACAGAGAGAGGTGGCCATCTTGAGCCGACAGACAAGTTCTACAAGAAAAGATGGAGCTGCAAGTGTGAGCCAAGATGATCTACAATCGATCTTTAAGCTAAATATAAAGACAAACGCACTTGGTTATCAGTGTAGATATTTTAGGCCTGGCCTGAAAGTCTCCGCCAAGGCTGAAACGACGAGAGCATATATGTGAACACAAATATCGAGTTAAAATCAAACAAAAGTAGCGAAACAGCAGAGAAGGCAAACGGTAATGGTAATTGGCCGAAATCGGATGGATAGATTTTGAACGAATAGAATTACGGTAACTGAAGATTCCGTCCGACGTGGGCATCCATTTGACAAGTCTCCCATCGTCGATTCCGAATTTCCGACAAAAAACGGTACGTTAGGCACCCCTTGCTTCGTCCGTACAGTTACCACCTCTAGTAGTGTGAATTTCTTTTTGAATCGACTGTTGTGTACGAATCCAGAACTTCCCATGCACAAGATGGAATGAAGTTACAAAACGGCAATTTTCGCAAGGGCGTGCGTAGACTCGAGTATCATATCGGTGACAAATGATATTTTAATTGAGTATATCGTGGTGTCTTTACAATTTGCACACCGCTGTTTGAAGTACTTTGATGAACATTTTGGCGATATCTTCCTACTCGATATGGTCACAGACGCGAATCGGACGTCTGATATTTATGATGAATGCTATGGATGGTTTATGTACCGTACCATAGACGATTCTAGCTAGATTTCTGGACTAGAACCACGCGCACGTTCCAGGTGGCAATGCGTAACAGAATGCTAAGGAACTACTACGTGGCTGTCACTGAATGGTAGAAGAGCGCCAACGGACTTGGAAAATAAGATCTGGACGTCAAGTGCACCCTGAAGTTATGAACGTCGCGGATTGCAGTTACTTGTCACATCACTATTTATGGAGCGTTAAATGTTGCTACAAAACTGATGTTAATGGGAACCATGTCCAATTAGTGTACGGTGTCTGAAAGTGTAAGAGGCCGTACCTGTCGGTGCGTCCCCTGCAGGTTGCAGACGAAGTAGAACAATTCATAGTACGGACATGAAGAGAACGTACTTTATTTCGTCTCGGAGCAATCGGTGAGGACCAAAATGTACGGAGGTCCATTCTATTCCACCTGGCAGCTGACTAGGCCTGGGAGGGCTCCCAGACCGCCGGAGCTTTGTCTTGGTCTGATATCCACGTCATCACACCTGTACTTATCTTGTTTTATTATTAAATTGTTTCATTATTGCCACAAGAAGTCTTTGCTGCTATTTGAACATTTTTTTCTGCTCGAAGACTGTCACGCTGACACGTTGTGAAGTATTAAGTGGCTGTGATAACCACTTTGTACCTACAAAATTTTTCCTCTGTCCTCACAAGGTACACTTATGTACGAAACCGGGCAGTTCATGCACGGAAAAAAAACAGCGGCGTCAAAAGCTTTCTGAAGGACGCCCCCTCTGCTGACACATGTACCTCCCCGGGCAGACGGTAATTTCGGACTTTTGGAAACATTTTTCCCGGGTAGAAAAACTGAAAAAAAGTACAAATCGGTCAGAAATAAATTTTCCGACACCGCTTCCCGCAATGGTCTCGTACTTTTTCCCTACGAAAGCTGGATGTACGGTACAGTACTGTAGCCTTGTGGAAAAAAATTTGTAGGTCCAAAAGTCAAAAGTCAAAACCAACACAGAGACAAAAAACAAAAACAGCAACGACGCACCGGGCAACAAAAAAAAAAAAAAGGCCGAAAAAAATATAAAAATTTGAAAAAGTTGAAAAAGCTACCGAAAGGGGAAAAGAGAAAAACTCACCCCCAGTTTCGAAGGCTCTCGTGCGTCCTCTTCCGGGTTGACACGTGGCAGTTTTTGCATTGACACGTGGCAATTTGTGAGGGCACGCTGGAGAAGTCTGAGGCTTTGGTAGGTGACACGTGGCGTTCTAAAAAATTAAGCAGTGGAAATCGGTTTTTCTTTCGGTCAATTTAAAGGAAAAAACGAAAAAATAATGAACAGTGGTGACTGAGGGGAGAGAGAAGGGATAGGAAGGGAAGGCTGGTGTGGGAGGGGGGGGGGGGGGGAGAGAGGGGAGAGAGGGAAAAAGGGGGTAAAGAGGGAAGGAAGGGGTAAAGAGGGAAGGAGGGGGTAAAGAGGGAAGGAAGGGGTAAAGAGGGAAGGAGGGGGTAAAGAGGGAAGGAGGGGGTAAAGAGGGAAGGAGGGGGTAAAGAGGGAAGGAGGGGGAAAGGGAAAGAGTGAAAAATGGGCTTAATTGAAATGAAAGGAATGGGCGCAGTTCCTGATTCTACTTTAATTTATATTTGGATTTTTTTTTTTTATAATTAAATTTTTTTATTCAGTATAGGGTACCCGGGGGGAGGGAGAGTTTTCTTGGCTTTAAAACATTTTTAAAATGTATTTGTAAATTTTTAACCCCTTAATATTTTTTGGAATTGAAGTATCGTATCAATTTTTTGTAATACTTTATACAAAATTTTATATATTCTTTATATATTTAAAATTCCTTCGTGGAAAATCTACTCTTTCGTTCATTCGAAGATGCATTTTACAAAAAAAAAAGTACAATTAAATATCTTCAGTATTATTCTTTTTGATATTTGTGTCATCGTTACGCTAATTTTTTTTTATCGTTATTTTAAATTGAACTTTAACTGTTTTATATCTCCTGCTTCTCGCTTTTTTTTTTTTTTTTTTCCCCTTCGCTTCCCGGAGCCCGTGATCATGACCTTATGACGTCAGCATGTGTCATGGCATGATGTCACCCTTTATGAAACATTTTTTGATTATCTTTATGCACAGATTTCTATGTCTCATTGTAGGGTTGATGCAATGTGTTTAGCATTTGAATATTGCTGCCAAATTATGTCACCGTGATGTCATGTTATGACGTCATCATTTTGCCGTTTATGCTGTCATCATGATGTCATCTTATGATGCCACCATGATGTCATGTTATGATGTCGCCATGATGTCACATTATGATGTCACTATTATGGCATGTGATGACGTCACGATGTTGTCGTCGCGGACATTTTAGTCAGAATGATGTCAAGATGCACACATGAGCTGTGACAGAACGGACAGCGATGTCGCAATGCTGACCTGTCAATTGTGACATCTGTGACGCCATGACGTCATGGTGCTTGTGATGACGGCACATGATAGAGGAGGATGTGAGAATGATGACATGGTGATGTCATGTGCTCTTGATGATGATATAGTGAATGTACATTCTGTCTACATGTATGGATGGATGTATGTATGTATGTATGCAATGGATGTATGTGTGGATGTATTGATGTGTGGATGTATGGCTGTATTCATGTATGGGTGGGCGTATGGATGTAGATAGATGTATGGATGTATTTATGGATGTATGGATGTATGTATGGATGTATGGATGTATGTATGGATGTATGGATGTATGGATGTATGTATGGATGTATGGTTGTATGTATGGATGTATGGATGTATTTATGGATGTATGGATGGATGTATGGATGTATTTATGGATGTATGGATGTATGTATGGTTGTGTGGATGTATGGATGTATGTGTATGTATGGTAGCAACAGAGATGATAATTTCCCGGCAGCATCCGGAGAATGTCAATGTGATTTATGGTGTGGAGAGATGACAGTGATGATGTCAAGCGAATGGCATGATGATGATGATGACGGGAGGAAGCTTGTCAGGGCAGATCATGGCCAGCTGATTTGACATCATCAAGGATCCATGACGTTTCGTGGGATGTCATCAAGTTGAAGAGCATGAGAGGAGTTGTCTTGCTGACTGTAGCAAGGAGTGGCGGATATTTGCAGTCCTGATGTCATGAGAATAACATCTTGCTATCATGGTCCGATCATGATGCATAATGATGATGTCTCGGCACCAGCATTAGAGTGGCAATTAGATTGAACTCTCTCTCTCTCACACTCTCTCTCTCTCTTTCTCTCTCTCTCTCTCTCACCCCCCCTCTATCTCTTTTCCTCTCCTTCTCTTTCATGCCGACTCAGTTCTTGTTTACAACAAGCTGAGGTCAGGGTTGGAAAAGTAAGGTTTGCCCTGTGGGGTTGTGGCGTGACACATGTCACTAGACTGATTGATGGATGGCTTCATATGTGTGATGGCCATTGCGTCTGTGGAATGTTTGTGATGTATGGAATTTACTTGACTTTTTTTTTGAACTTATGTGATTTTGTCGTTTACGTTCCAGCATGTGTCGATTTGTATGATTCAGTTACCATTTTTTGGTATTCCGTTATTCTTTACTTATAACTTGCAGCAATCTTTTTTAGCGATGTGAAAATTGTCGCATTTACGATATTGTGCATCTAACAATAGGTGTTCTAAAAGTGAGTGGTGTACATGCAAACTTTCCATTTTTCTTTTGTCATTATCACCAAAACTTCTCCATACAGTATTCATCTAACTTCATAACCGTCTCATAAGTAGTAATGAGTTAATGGAAATAGCCTTAATCAAAAGTCAAAACAAGCTTGTAATTTTTTACTGAAACTGATGCATGTAGATGGGCGCCTACGTGGCGCGACAATCTCCTATGATGGTGACATCACCTGTCACATCACCAGGGTCACCACTAACTTCCAAAATAAGAGATACTACCTCGGCCATTTTGGGACCGTCTACTCCCTCGCCGCCACCTGTCGAAAGACAAAGGAAGCGGCACGTCAGTAGCATTGGAAAAGTAGAAAAGGACAATTTTTTTCTATCTTCCAATCCGGAGCTCACGTTGCGAGTTTTGGTGAATTATGGCCTTGGACCGGAGGATTTGGGGAAATTGGAGGTGGGTGCAAACGGATACATCTGGTAAATCAGAGTTTTGTATAAAGGGCAGTTTTTTTTTTTTTTTTTATGGCTTGAATGGTTTCTGTGAAATTGCCAAAAAGCAAAAACTTGGGTTTGAATGGAACAAATTGACTGTAAGATTTAAATTAAATTATTTAAGAAACCAAAGTAAAGCATGCCTAGAAAACTTATCAAACCCACTCTGTGTCACTTCTTTTATCATCATCCTATATTACCATCTTTTTGTTTGTTTCTCACCATCCTTTTTCACCTCTTCTCTATCATTTCCTCACCGTTCTGTTCATCCATTTACTTACAATTTTTTTCACTCTAGTCCTCGTCTCATTTGTCCTTAAGGCCACCGTTCGTTTTGTACTTTTTGTGCCTTTCATCCTTTCATCCCTTTTATCCTTTTGTCCCTCATCTCCTTTGTGTCCTTTTGGTCTTTTTGTTTGTCCTTTTGTATCATTTTTGTCATCATCCTTGTCCTTTCGTGCCGACCACTTGTACTTTTTCGAAAATCCTCTTTGTCCTTTTTGTCCTTTATGTCCTTGTTTTCACCGTCCTTGTCCTTTTGTGTAGTCTACGTGTACTTTTTTTCGAAAAGGTGCTGGATTTCCGCCAGTTGGCAGTTTGTCGTTCAGCGAGGTGGCAGCTCTCGACATGTGCGAACAACGCCTCTCATTCGCCCGCATGGAAAAAGATGAAAGACTGGCTCTGAAACAGCGTTGCGGAGGTTCTTGGAAGCTTCTTCTGCGCTTTCTAAGAGCAGGGGAAATCTGTTGCCGGTAAGTCTTGTTTAAGAACACTTGAAAGAAAATTAAAGTAAAACAGAACATGAAGGAAAACGTTTTTGAAAGAAAGAAATTAAATGAAGCAAAAGAAACCAAATTCATAGAAGGAGGGCAAACGGATTGTGGGAAAATCTTTTTATAGGAAAATCTTTTAAAGGATTTCATGGCCAAAATTTTGGATTGGAACTTTTCGAGTTTATGGATTTACGTGAAACATAACATATGTTTCTTGATTTAATACGCTCTTTCCGTAGAAGGTCCAAGTGGAGTCTGTCACTTCAAAAAAGGTACGTTATTCACCATTATTAGTGTGAGTTTAAAGTTACTGAGATCCATACTATTTCTATTTCTATCTTCCACTGTTTCTATCAAACGGTTTTTACGAGGTTTAGCCACAATAATGCTGTTTTTCTTTTTTCTTTTCTTTGGTGTTTGTCGATTTTAGTGAACAATATTGTATTATTATTCAGGTCTTCTTAAAGTACGATGCGTTGTAATTGTTGACCTCACACTTTTCAATGAACGTGTATTTTTGACCAATCAAGTTGTTGAAAACAATTAGAAGTATTCTTAAGCGTCACAGAGTCACTCTAAATTTGACTATTGAGAGCTGGTTACACCAATTATAAGTACACAATATAGTGTGGATTAAAATAAAATGACTCTATAATGTTGTTGCAAGTGGCGAGACTGCGATTTCAGTTGGCAGTGAACAACGAATGGATTTTCTCAAAATCGATACATGTTAAATATGGATTTTTTTTCGTTTTTAATTTACAATTTAATACTTTGGAACTCGGTAGTGTTGTATATTGATTCAGTAATTAATCATTGATACATTCTGGTATAACAATTTATTACCGGCGATTTCAGAGGTAAACAACTTATGTAGATATTTTGTGCCGATTCTGGAAAGAAGGAAAATTACTGCATTGGCCAAAATGGCAAAAGGTAATCTATTTTTAAACTTTTTACAAAAAGGGAGAGGGAGAGGGCAAGGGAGGGGGGTGTGGCAGCCTCCTTCCAGGCCCTGATGTGGCATTTTGTCATGATGTGCTGACATGGTAATTTGTCATGATATGCTGACGTGGCATATGGCATCACTATGCTGATGTGGCATCTTGACAATCCTGTGCTGATTTGGCACCGTGGCCTGTTGCGCTGACCTGGCATTCTGACCGCTTGTGCTGATGTGGCATTCTATGCTGACGTGGCAGAGAGGAGGCAGGTAGGTAGCAGCAGGATGTGCACGTACACATGATGTGTTGACATGGTAGTTTGGCACCATGTGCTGACGTGGCATCATGGCATTGCCACGCTGATGTGGTATTTTGGCTATCCTGGCATTTTGGTTTGCTGATGTGGCATTCGGGTGTGCTGACGTGGATTTTTGGCTTGCGTGAATGACATTTGATGTGCTGACGTGGCATTAGAGTGCTGGCATGGCAGCTTGATGTGCTGACGTGACATATTAGCCTGCTGACGTGTCATTTTGATGTGCTGACGTGGCAGGAGAGGAAGCAGCCAGGTGGCAGCAGGGTGTGCACACACAGTGGCGGTGGGCAGAGAGGGAGGAGTGTGGACATTCGGGAACGGAAGTGCGGGACAGTTGGGACATGGATCCACAGCAACCGAGTTTCGCCCACGCCTTTTAATGTGTGAACCAGACTTATTCTTGATGTTTGTTTGAATTTGACTTTTCTTCAAAATGATTCTTTATACGCAAAACAAATTGAATCATAAACTACACAAATAAATTGCAATTTTTACCGTTTATAATCATCAATCAAACGCATTACACTGCTCATCCCTATTGGTGTTAATAACATTGATTTGTTGGCGGCTTTTGTCAACAAAAAATCACAAAATAGTGTTAATAACATTATCTAAGGGAAGAATCATTCGTTCTTATTCCGCATGTACATTAATAATTCCTTTACATTATTAGTGATGGACATTGGGCTGTTTAGTATACCATGAATCGCTTTTAGCATTAAAAAATAATCAGTGCGAGGGCTGTTTTAGTGTTAATATTTCTATTTCTGGTCCAAAAGACGCAAACGGTAGTGAACCACAAAAAGAGTTAGCTTGAAAATAAAACAATTAGTGTTAATAATGCTTTTTTGTGTTGTGAGGGCAAAAAACTGTTGGGACGGAATTAGAGTTGTTAACGTTAACAGCGATTCACTGAATATTTTACGGTTATACACTGCTATTCTTTATTGTATCATAAAATGCAACCGAAATCATTTCTTTGTAATTTTGGGCCATGTTAAATTACTGATTCTGGTCATTTGTACCAGTTGTTCTGTATTTTTTGAGATATTGAACGTTTCTCGAAAATATTACAAACAACAAACAACAATCTATAAACCAAAACTACAAACTACCAACCACAAGCCACAAACCACAAACTACACCGTGTATCGCTATTAGCGTTAATAATTTTTTCGCCGCTTAAAACATCTTTTCTCCGTACACACTTGTCCGATTTTCAATTTAAGACCGCCAATCGGAAGCTGAGAATCTTAACTCTCAATCACCACCGTCAGATCCACAATTGGACAAGCGTGTACGGAGAAAAGATGTATTAAGTGGCAAAAAAAACATTAACACTAATAGCGATTCGCGGTGTACAAGCTACAAACCACAAACATCAAACAACCAACATCAAACTAAAACTTGCAAACAACAAACAACACCATATTGCAGGTCGATAGGCGGCACGAGAATCGTCCAGGTGGCAGCGGGGCGGTCGAGGACAATGTTGGTGAGTGAGAGAGGGGAGGTTTATCGCCTCGGGAAAGACTGTTTCGGAGACCAGGAATACGCCCTCCAGTCGCCACAGCCAATAGAAACGCCCCGTCTAGTCGAAAATCTTAAGGGAATCTGGGCCGTACAGGTGACAAAAATAACCTTTTCTCCTTCTCTTTCTTTCCTTCCCTTTGAAGATCCCTGTTTCATCGGTTTTCCTGTCTCTTTCAGAAATGTTATCCTCCTATCGTCTCTGCTCCTCCCTCCCCTGCCCCTGAAAATATTAACCATCACTATTCCTCTCCCTTTTCTCCCTCCTCTCCCTCCTCTCCCTTTTCGTCTTTTTGGCAATGACATTTTAACTGTAGAAACCCAAAAAAAATCAAATTCTAGAAACACCCCAAAAAATCCCCTTAAAAAACCTTAAATAATAACAGTCTCTCTCCCTCTCCTCCACTCTCCTCCCCTCTCCCGCTGCCCCCTAGGTGGCCATGGGGAGCTTTTTCACAGGGGTTTTGTCACGTGACGGGAGAGTCCACACTCTCGCCTGGGGAGGTTCCCAAGGGGGCCGGTTGGGTCACGCGACAGATGTCACGGATTCTCTCCCTCGACCCCTAGAAGGCCCCCTTGGAGACCTTCCGGTGGCCCAAATCGCGGGAGGACATTGCTACCTCCTGGCTCTCGCGTGTGGAAAGAGGAGGTGAGAGGGGGGGAGAGGGGGAGAGGGGGAGAGAGGGAGAGGGGGGGAGAGTGGGGGGAGAGTGGGGGAGGTGGAGAAGGGGAGAGAAGAGAGAGGAGGGAGCGTGGGAGGGGAGAAGAGGGAGGAGAGAGCGAGGGAGGGGAGAAGAGGGAGGAGAGAAGAGGGAGGAGAGAGGAGGGAGGGGGGGAGAGGGAGGAGAGAAGCGGGAGGAGAGAAGAGGGAGGGAGGAGGAGAGAGAGGGCGAGAGGGGGAGAGGGGTCGAGAGAGGAGGATTTTTTAGGGAGAGGAGGAGAGAGGTTTTGACAAACTCGATAAGGATTATGATGTGAATTTCAGAGTTTTTTCTAAAGAAGGCTCTGGAAAGAATTTGAGGTCTGGTCCAAAGGAGAACTTTATGGGAAAAGTTAAGATATGTGGGAATTTTGAAAGAGGTATTTGGGACTGTTTCAGAACAAAAAAGGTCCAAAATTCTCGTAAAAAACCGATCTCTTAAAAAAACGATCTCTTAAAAAAACGATATCTTACAAAAACGATCTCTTACGAAAACGAGGATCTCTTGAACAAAGGATGTCTTAAATAATCACTCTAAAAAAAAGTGATTCTCGTAAATATAGGATTCTCGTAAAACAAAAAACCAATTTTGCGTTGATTTCCACAATGTCCAAAACAAACAGAAAGCTGTTTTAAAATCCTCTTTAAGAAAAAACGACCCACATCGTCCCAATTCTAAAACATAAAGACATTGCCGTACCACATTGTCAAACAATTATTTTTTTCCAGGTCATTATGGTCCGTCGGATGTGGCCTTGGAGGAAAACTCGGACACGGGAGTCGAAGCGACGAGAGAATGCCGAAAGAAATCGAACATTTGAAAGCGATCAATTTTCAGCCAATGGGAGTCGCCGCCGGAGCGTGGCACGCTGCGGCTTATTCCACCGACGGTCGCGTCGCAACTTGGGGATGGGGGAGACACGGGTGTTTGGGACACGGAGGAGACCAATGTGAATTAGTTCCCAGAGTGGTAGAGGGACTCGAGGTTCCAGAAGGTTCTAAAGTGTGCCACGTGGCGGCGGGAGATTACACAACGTTTGTGGTCGCGAGTGGAGGAGAGGTGTGGTCGTTTGGGAACGCGGAGTCGTCGTGTTTGGGGGTGGGAGGAGAGGGGAGGGGAGGGGGAGGAGGGAGAGGAGGAGGTGGAGTTGTGGAGGATTTGGATGGGGACGGAGAAGACGAGGGAGATAGGCCGGTGGGTACTAATGGGTTTTCCAGTTTTTTATGTGTATATGTACATCCACTGTTTATGTTGTCTATCTTTTTGGATTAGGGGCTGGATTGGTGTTATGATTTATTGATTTTGTCTTTTAGTGGTGGTGATGGCGTCATGCGTGAAAACAGCAACGGAGAAAAGACGTTTTCCGTCCGAAGAGGATACCGGCTTTGGAAATGTTGCCAGGTGGCAACAAAGTAGTGCAAGTTAGTCCATCAAATTCGGGGCACTGGGACGCTCACATGTTGGCTTTAACGGAAAATGGAGCGGTGCTCGCATGTGGAGCCGGCAGTAAAGGACAATTGGGAGCGGAGCTTCTCGACGGGGTGTACGAGCGTCACGTCCCGGAGGTCATTGAAAATCTTGTTTTATAAAGGGAAGGAGAGCAACCTTCTCAAAACCTTCTTCTGAAAATTCTTTGCGAAACGGAAACGGTAACGGAACAGGTAAACATGGAACTTAAAGCCGTTGGGAGTTGGGAGATGGAGGAATGGAGGAGAGGGAGGGGGCGAGGGAGATAAGGAGGAGTTTGTATAGTTAATGCTGAGAAATATAAAAAAAAATAGGGGGGAGGGGAAGGGAGAGGGAGAGTGGAATGTGGAAGGTTGTGAAAATAGCTTGTGGGCGTTCGATTCTAGCGATTGTAGCGAGTCTGTAAATTTTGTACAAAAAGATTTCAATCAGTTTCAGTTTCTCTTTTCGAAGGTTCATGGTTGTTTTAAACGATTTGTAAGGGCCTCAATAGACCTTAGGGGACTTCAAGTGAAGTTCCTTGCTGGCTCAGTTTAAGTTTCAGTCAGTTCCGGTTTCAGTTTCAGTTTCTGCCTGAAATCTTCTTCGGCGGTTGTTTCTGGGTGAAAATGATTTATTTTCTCCAGGAAAAAAGTTTAAATTTGGCCCGGAAAACGTCAAACTTGCACTGTTTGTCATATTTAGTGTGGATCTGAATCAGAGATTAGTTTTTTCTTTTGTTTTTTTTCTCCTTTTTTTTTTCTGCATTAGATCGGTCACCTTTTCTGATTTTATTTTGGAGTTTCTCGAAATTTATGAAGAGATAATGTTCAGAATCTTAGGAGAAAGAAAAAAGGAAAGGGAAGGAGAGTGGAAAGGGAAGGAAGGGAAAGGATAGGAAATTGGATAGGAAAGGGAGGGTAAGGGAAGGAAAGGGAAGGAAAGGAAAGGAAAAGAAAGGAAAGGAAATTGGAAAGGAAATGGGAATTGGGATGATCAAGTAAAAATTTCATTAATTCTTTTTCGGTTTCACTTAATTTCATTTCCTAGGTGAGCAACAAAAGGATAGAATAGTATCCTTTTTCGAATGTAGAGACCACAAAAGGTTTAAAAACATCCGTGTTTAAAAGTTTTGTCTTTTTCTCATTCAATTTCATCAACACTCATGTTTAAAATGTGTTTCCCTTTTTTTCTGCGTTTTTTACAGTTTTTATTGCTCTTTTATAAGTGTTTTTTTTTCTCCATCTGGTGTTTTTCTTCTTTTTTTCTTTGGTTCGAGGATTAATATTTGTAATTATTTGTGCTTTCGGGGCCTAAAAAAAATGGCCTCAATAATATTGTATGGTTAGGCCTGTTTGGAATATATATTTTTTCTTGTATGGTTCTCTTTCTTTCACTTTTTCTTTCATAATAAAAGTAGTATTATATTATAGGGTAATCACATTGAAGAAATTTGCCTTAAATCTTTGAGATACATCGTTCAGTTTTAGTGAAAAACCGTACATAATTTTGCCTAAAAAATTGCACGAATTGTACTATTTAACCTCAAAACGAAGGTAAATCATGGTAGAATAATTAGTTTCAAAATCGAAAGTATAACAAATTTGAATTTAACAATAATACTAAAAGAGAGCTATAACTAGCGGCATACTTATAATAAAATAAACTTTCATAGGCTATACTCTGTAATCTAATATACAGATAAATAACTACGTTTAAAATTTTGAAAAAAGTTATCAATAATTAATAAAAAGATTACTGACATCAACAAATTTAAATTATTAACGTATGTTAAAACACAATATTGTTGAACAGAGCACAAAAATATTTGCATGTAGGAAGGCTGAATATCCGTAAAAGTATTTACAGTTTTCTTTTTTAATATATTGGGACAGTTCGTTTCATGTTTTATGAGGTTTGATAGGATTATCCGGTTTTCTGGTGGTATACGAAAATATTGTTATTTGTTTTGCTGTCAGGACCTGAAAGTAAAATGTTTCCCTAAGAAGTTAGGGCAGTATTTCGGGATTCTTTCGTTTTAATAAGGGTTTTTTTGGGTTTTTTAATCATAGATGCGACAATGAGACAGGCTTACAACTGATTGGTTCTGGCTCGTTATTTTTCTTCACCTCTATTTTGCTGTTAACTTCATCCATTATATTATGTTTGTATAGTATTGTATTCTTCTTTCTTGCATTCTGACTATTGAATTTTTGGCGACAAGATATTTAAGTTGTTCGAACTTCACGTAGTGTTGTATTTGAACTTCGTGTAAGAAACTTTTTGCGTCTTTCTTTGTCGTACTTCATCGTACTTGAGATACCAATTTTAGAGTAGGTCTTTAGTTCTAACTTTCAAAGAGAGCAAGACTGCAACATGATAACTTGGATTTTTAATGTGCCGGTCAACACACGTGATGTGAGAAAAGTTTGTTCGTTTTGGTATACATTATATTTTAAGTAAATAAAATATTTATTGAAGGTATTATCAGCTCTCTTAGCTCAGTTGGTTAGAGCACCCGTTTAGTAAGCGGGAGGTCTTGAGTTCAACTCTCAAAGAGAGCACTAAGGAAATAACTTATGAATGTCGGGTTGTTTTCTATGCTTTTTCAACTTTTTGAAATTCTTGTAGCAAAACAGTATGAAAAGAGTGCAGGTACCCTACTTATTTTTGAAAAGAGTGGATGGGTGCTTTATCCGCACTATTGGCTTTACCCTTTTTTGTTAAAAATCTCATTTAGTCTTGGTTTTGTTGAATGAATCAATTTTAAAACCATTTTATGAATAAATTAATTCTTTTGGAAATTTGTATCTTTTCTTTTAAAACTGGCAACATATATTTTAGGGAGGAAGAGGTAAGAGGGGCCAACGGAGGGGAGAGAAGTGAAGGGGAAAAGGGGAGGAGAGGAAGGGAGGAGAGAGAAAGAGGGGAACGAGAGGGAGGGAGAGAGCGGAGGGGAGAAACTTCTTAAAAAATAATAACTATGTCGTAGTTAGTGTGGATAGCGAGGAATATCAATACCCACGGGTTTGTGACGCACACACAAATATGCGTTGTAAGAATATCATAATATTCCGAGCAATTCCGTTGGTTGGTTTAGTCCTAACCAAACAAAAATCATGAAAGTTAAAAGCGAATCGAAAACTCGAGAAAGACGGTCTTTTGCTACTTATCATCTAGTATCCTACAGATATCGAGGTGGTCTATACCGATTTATATTCAATTCGATAAGCAACACAATCCTAAGAAAGGTGTTCTCACAAGAGGAAATCGACGCCCATGTTAAGATACACTGAGCACCTCCATTAGTGTTGATATTTTTTTTATCACTTCAAGTTCAAACATCTTCTATCCGTGTAAACATGTCCGATTCTTGATTTAAGACCTACTTTCCAGTGTTGTGTATCGAGTAAAAAAATATCGCGATACATTCGATATTCGATATATCGAATATTGAACGGTCAGAGGGCTCGATATATCGCTTCGGGACCAACAAAATTTATCCCGATATATTTCGTCGAAAGTGGGCGTCCGTACAAATTCGGTACGATAAATCGTAGACAAATCGTACGGAGAACTCCCCCCCCCCTCTGAGCGTGCGCCACGGGTGGGGGGGAGGGGGGGGGCTTTTGATTTTTTTTTTTTACTTTAAGTCCCTTCGATATATCGCGATATAAATATATGAAATTATCGGCCTATTTATCGCTTAAATATCACGATATTGAGCTTCTCGATATATCAATGCGATATATCGATTATCGGGTAGCCAAAATTAGGCACATATCGAATATCGGGAAGAGGCCTTCGATACACAACATTGCTCCTTTCAGACGGTGAGAATCTTGTCTTTCAATCGCAGCCCTCGAGATAATCGGTCCGTCAAGTGTGCACGGAGAAAGAATGTTTTTTAAGTGGCGAAAAAAGGACAGCACTTATAGCGATATACGGAGTTATTGCCTTATCCACGCGTCGCTGGGAGTAGAGGTGCTTTTAGGCCACTCCTTGCGCGCCATTGGCTAGAGTGGATTCATCCTTCAGATCTCTCCGTTGATTCGACTAGTCAGCATTGAATATTCGAAACTAAGGTTTACAAAGTTGATCTAATGAGGTAGACTCCAGGATCTACTAATTTTCTTAATTTTAACGTACAAAAAACGTATGGAAAAAACGTGTGGGGAAAATATATATACGTTTTATTCATACTAAATGTGTATTTTATTATTCTATCTCCCCAAGAAAAACCGTATAATACACGTATAATTCAAGTGAACTAGATATAGAATTTCCACTCCTCTCTTCGCACTTTTGACTTCCATTCGAACTTTTCGCACTTTAATTCTTCCTTTCTTTTGAACTGATGCTTATCTCCAAATTGTTGACGAAACTTTTGGAACTTTTGCTAGATCTACTCGATGATTACTTAAAAATATCTTTTTTTTTAATTATCCACCAGTGACTTTTAGGGTTTTTTAGTGTGGGTTTCTGTCTGCTATCATTCCTTTACATAAAATTGGGACATTTTTTCACTTCTTTTTTTTCTTTTTCTACTTTTTTTTCCTCTTTTTCTTATTTTTTTGTTTTTTCTTCTCAGATGTAGGATACTTTGTTTGGTTACAGCCTTGCAGGTGATGCCCACATGTTTAAATAATATTTATTATTTGAGATTAGGTTAATTATTTAATTATTAGTTAATATTGGTTAATGGGTACCTGAGAGTTTGGCCTATGGTACTGCCTATTTTGTCAAACACTGGTGGATTGACTTTCCGTACAATTTTCCGTACCAGTGGCCGTACCATTGGCCGTACTACTGACCGTACCATTCCTTTGCATTTGCAATGTGGGGATTACATTCATAGAATTAATAAACTTCCCTATGGCTTGGCAAATAGGAAATTCAGGTGGTTTCCATGCAAACTGTTTCCGTAACAGTTCGAAACAACCGAACAGTTTTGGGGTTTTCTACGCCAGTTGTGGTCCCTCGGAAGACCAAGCTCGTGGGTATTTGCTTTCTCCCAATAATAATGACTCCGAATTGAGAGGTATCAATTCTAATTCTCCTCCCAGGCAGGTGGTGAAATTAACCGACAAGAAAGTTGTGCGCGGAACAACTCGCAAGTCGTGGGTTCGTTCGGAAAGTGTCGCAGAAAGGGCAGAAAATGGACGGTGGGGATTAAATGCTATGCCTGTAAAACAAGATTGTGGGGGGAGACAAAAAGGGGGAAATGTAGTATCTACTGACAAAGAATTAAAAAAAAATTATTATGAGGGGTTTCCCAGATGGGGAAAAGAGGATATTGGGAGAATAGATATGTTTGGGGAACAAATGGGTGTAGGAGTAAAATCTGCAAATGGGATTCTTAAGAGTATAAATAACAGAGGAGGACATGGAACGGCAGTCGGAGAGAGAAAAGGGGTAAGGAAATCTTGGACCCCTGCAGAAGCCCAAATGAGAAAAAATATAAGAGCCCTTTATAAGACTGGAATTCAGACTGAAGCTTTGGGGGAGAAGGAGGTAGTGAGTAGAAAGAGTTCGAAAAGTTATCGTCGGTCGGGGGGACAGTTTCCGGATAGAGTAAAGGATGTGAGAGAAATAGTGTCGAGTTTTTCGACAACGGAGAGCTTAACTGTGGCACTAAAAGAATGGGAGGGACAGCTGTCAGTTTTAGATATGAATGGGGTTTTGAAGGGGATCGAGGGTTGGAGAAGAGCCGTGGAGTTTTTCGATTGGATGAAAAAAAGTTCCTCCACTCCGCCCGATATTTACTCGTATACAATGGTCATTAAGGCTTTATTGAGAGGTGGGAAATGGGGAATGGTGGAGGATTTGGTAAAGGAGATGATAAAAGAAAAATGTTTACCGGACAATGTCATTTATTGCACAATAATTAGTGCGGCTGGAAAAGCTCGAGACTTGAAAAAGGCTGAATATTGGTTTCAACATATGAAGACGACAGGATGTTCTCCTGATGCTGTGACATGTAATGCGATGATTAATGCGTACGGACGGTCAGGATCGCACCGAGAAGCGGTACAACTTTTCGAGGAGATGAAAAGAGGAGGACTCCAACCAGACAGGTTCACATATGGGACACTAATTGCCGCATGTGGTCAAGCTGGGTTGAGGAAGGAAGGAAGAGAGATGTTTGAGAGGATGAGAGAAGCTGGTTATAAAGCCGATCTCGTAGCGTATAGTAGTATGATTGATTTGCATGGAAAAGCTGGTGAACCGGATGAAGCATTGGAGCTTTTTAGGGAGTCGCAAAGTAAAGGAGTCGTACCCGACTGTACTTCTTGGAATTGTGTGATGGATGCCTTGGGAAGGGCAGGAAGGAGAGAGGAAGCTTATGACCTCTTTCTAGAGATGAGGAAAAGTAAGTGTTTGCCCGACAGATATAGTTATGCGACTCTTTTGCATATGTTTGGGGCGGCTCAGATGCAAGAGAGAGCCATTGGTTTGTTGAGAATGATGGAGTGCGACGGTTTACAACCAGACGAAGTTATTTATAGTGCCTTACTTTCGTCTTATGCGGCGGGAAAAAAATGGCAAGAAGCGATTGGTGTATTCAGGGAGATGACGGAGAAAAAATGTCCGTTTGGAGAGGTGACGTATTCTGCGATTATAAGTGTTTTTTCAAAAGCAGGAAAGGTGAGAGACGCCGAGGCTCTTTTTGCAGATATGAAACAGAAAGGTTTTAAACCAAACACAGTGGTGTACAGCTGTATGATAGACATGTATGGGAAAGCGAAAAAGATTGACAGAGTTATAGAAACCTTTAAAGAAATGCAAGCAGCTGGTTGTGAACCAAACGAGTATACTTATAACACTCTCATTGACACTTTCGGAAAAAAGGGAATGTTAGAAGAAGCTCAGATAATGTTCAAAAAAATGCAAGATTCCGGTTTAAAACCGGATAGTGTGACATTTAGTGTTCTTATAAATGTCCACGGCAATTTTGAGCTTTATCCTGAAGCCATAAATCTTTTTCAAGATGCAAGAACCGCGAATTGTCGCCTTGACGCAGTTCTCTATGGAACGATGATCAAAGTTTATATAAAAGCGAGTATGTATAGAGATGCGGTACGACTTTTCGAGGAAATGCGTTCCGTTGGTCTGCGACCGGATGAAGTTATGTATGTCTGTATGTTGGAGGCATATTGGAAGGCCGGAAAAAGGAGAGAGGCACATTTATTATGGGAGGAGATGCAAGAAAGTGGTATACCTCTGGTCGTAAAACGAAGCAAAAGTTCGGATCTGGTGGAGAAAAAGAAGGTGAGAATGCGCAGGAGAAAAAAAATTCCGGAGAGCAATACGGGTGAGATGGAAGGAGTCTTGGGAGATAGGGAAGGAGGTATGGGTGAGAGGGAGGGAGATATGGGTGAGAGGGAAGGAGATATGGGTGACACGGAAGGAGATATGGGTAGGAGAGAGAGAGGAGAAATTGAAAATATGCTCGTCCAAGAAGCTGAGGCTGATAAGGAAGAGCGTAGAAGTGTTTTTGCGAGTGGGGAGGGTAGGATAGGGATTGAGATTAGAACAGAGGAAGAGGGAGGAGAAGTCTTGGGGGTAAAAGACGAGCATGAGTTAGGGAGGGGGAGAGAGTCTGGGAGTAAAGATAAGTCAGATATGCATGTCCAAGCAGGACATGTGGCGAGTATCGAGGGAGTGGAGGGAATGGAGGGAGTGGAGGGAGAGTGGGTGAAAGGTGTTTTAGTTGGGACAGATAAATTGTCTATTCGTGACAATTGCCCCCAAGGGGAGATCTCCTCTCCAATATCTAGAGACGAAACTGGAGGAGAGCGAGAGAGGAGGGAGGGTGATATCCCTTTGAAAGAAACCCTAAAAACGTTAAAACCCTCGAAGGTAGATGTTCCATTGAGCAGTTGTCATAGAAATAAACCTTTATAGTAATGCAAACCAACATTTTTTTTTTGAGAGTTCCTTGGCTCGACTGGAAAAATTGATGAGAAAAAAATGAAATTTTATGTCGTTAGGAGTAGTTTTGTAGTTTTATGGTAGGATGTTATTGTTATAGTTCGTCCTTTGTCACGGCATCATGAATGAGACAAAAGCTTATGAGAAGGAAAATGACAAAAGTCTGTTTATATTATTTTTCCCCAAGTTTCTGACTTGAAAAGCCTTGGAATCATGGGGAAGTTATTTACTTTTGTAGTCCGAATGGATAATTCTTGGAGAAGAGAAAAAAAAAAGTTTTTGTTTAGGAAATGTTTTTTTATTCACCTTAAATGTCTGGCTTTCGTGTAAAAGTCTACGAAAAGTTTATTTTTTAACTTTAACAAACTCTAGAAACCCCTTTCTAAGACCCTATTTTATTCATTCCGGAAATTATGCATACTTTACGGAGCCCCAAACAGTTGGCAGTATAAGAAACAGAGTATGGGTGCATTACGACATAGTTCGAATGTGTGGAAATTATTTCAAAGGTTTAAACAAAACATGGACGTTTAAACATCGTCTAAACGTTTCAGATAACCATGCATCATTTTTTCGTTTTTCTGTGCGTCTTATATGGTTTCTTTGAGTTTACTACAAAAATACCACATATGGTGTTTCAAGTTATTTCACACATTTGCATTCAGATTTTATCATGACCGCGAGAAAGAGGAGTCTGAGAAATTGATGACTTGCATGTAAATCTCTTTTCCTTTTTTTTTTTTTTTGCTTTTGTATTACCTATTTGACTTTCTTCACGAAATCCAAAATCATTCCAGTATGTGAAAGGGTAGTTACACTAATGAAGTTTTACCCTCATGAAGTTTTGAGGGTAAATTCTACAGTATTTACGGTTCTGAGTAATCGTCCGAATGGCTCACTGTAAAAAATGGTACGATTCACTCTTGAGGGTAAATGTCTCTCGTATAATTACTAATGTTGTGTATCGGGTAAAAAATTATCGCTATAAAACTGATACCGATAGTTATCAGTTATTGAACGGTGAGGGTTACCGATATATTTGTACAAATACTACGAGATTTACTGCATAGTGTACGAAATGAGGACGGACGAAAAAAAATCACAATCCATTCGAGTACTGAGTTATCACTGATAGTTATCGAACCGGTGTTAATCGCGATAAAAAAATCGATAATATCAGTTTTTTATCGTGATAACGCCAATACCGATATATCGTGCCAATATATCGAATACCAGTTGGTCGAAAAAAGGGGCATACTGGTTATCGGCAAATGGCTATTGATACACAACACTAATAATTACCCCGTTGAGCTTCAATTGCTTGTTTAACCATTTGATTATTTACGGAGGTTTCATCTTTGATATGTTCCATGGGTAGACGAGTTACATGAGAATGAGCTACATGAGAATACATGAAGATAAGTTACTTAAAATTAAGTAACATGAAAATAAGTTACATGGAGATATGTTACATGCTTATTTTTTGCATAAAAATAAGTTTCGTTAAAACAAGTTACATGAAAACGAAGTTTTACTTCAAGGAAAATAGCTAAGCATTTCACCATAGCTGGTTTTGAGAACTTTCTGGGTTCATCAAGTCTTCTTAAGCACTTGTGTTTTGCTCTGTATATGGATTTCGTATTACATCTCTTTTTTTCCAACAAAAAGTCAAAACATCTTTTCTCCATCTGTTTCGTATGATTCAGCCCATTCGTAAAAAAAAACAGTGCCCGGTTTTTAGAATAAGTTTCCTTTCATGGCATACCTTATTAAACATAAAAAATCGAGCTTTATTTAGGAAGTGACATGGTATACTATCTGAGCATATGAGAACAAAGGAAACCGAACAATCCAAAAGAAATTGAAAACCAGAGACAAAGGAAAGCAAACCTCATATAAAAAAACAAAAATAATAACAGGAACGGAATGAACACACTTAGAAGGACAAATTGAAAAAGTACATGGAAAAACTACACGGTCTGCGTTAAAGAGCATTACCATTGGTCTGAAGTTCACTGCCCATCAGTGTTAGTGTTAACAAACAAATTTTCGGTCAAGGGCCTTTTTCGGCCGAAAATAATAAAATAATGTAGATAACACTATTCAAAAAAGAGGGGCAGGATAAATTAAAAAGCACGATGGTAAACCATCTGAATCCGGGGGTACAAAAGGGGTGGCATGGCCAAAACTGAAAAACTACAAGCACGGCAATAAAAAACAAAGAAAGCAATGGACTACAACCCGCCATCTCTCCTTACACTGAATTAGTGTTACACGTTCCCAATTTCTCATTTAGTCTCCCTCAGGGTGCTCCGTGGAGCCTAGGGAATTAAAGGGGTTGAGGTTAGTAGTTTTTTCTTTAGCTATGTTGGTTAGGTGGGTACGCCGCCCATTGTAATTAGCGTTAAAGATTTTTTAGTGTTGATTTATTAATGCGAAATTATAATAAAACTAATTCAATGCAAGGAGGCGTGGCAGATTGCACCCCCACTTTCTTGCCTAGTGTTGTTAACACTATTTTATGATATTTGGCTAGAACAAGTTGCTACCGAATTAGTGTTACTAACCCTAATGACGATGGACACCGTACTTTTACTTTTGGATGCACTATTTTGTTGTTGCTTTGTGGTTGTTGTCCCTTTCAATGTCCTTTGTTGACTTGTCCTTGTTCATTGTCAGTTTTTTGTTCATTGTCAGTTTTTTTCTTTCTTTCGATTCGCTATTCCTTTTTGTTTGCTTCCACTCGCACTCGATTTTTCAGTTGCGTTTTTGCTTTTCATTTTTTTTTTGTTCCCGTGTACTCTGATGGTTTACCACTGAGATTTCTTAATAAAGTCTACCATTTCCTGTAATAGCGATTACAGGCGTTTACTATAGATCTGTGCCATTGATTTTTCAGCCCAGTTGCCCATTCATCATTTTTCATAGCTACTATACCGTGAATTATTTATAGAATTTTGTGGTCAGAAAATAATCAAACATATCAAATAAGTGTTATTAACGCTAATAACGGTTCACGGTGTATAGAAGCAAGACCTCACAAAACAGCATTATATGGAACAAAACACCCATTTGAAACCAATGTCCTTCCAGAAAATGGAAAAGAGGACAGTATATCCAAGTTAATTAAGGTATAACCCGAATGAATTAAAAATATGTCACCAACCAATAACACGTATCAACAACAACCACAGCAACTTTTCCACCAAATTAATCAGGTACAATTTTGAAAAAAGACAACCTCAACGAACTTTACTGTCTTTTTGAAGAAATATCTGGCATTTGCCAATACAAATATCTGTGCTTCTATCCATCGAAAGGTCATGTGAAGAGAGTCTGTTTTCTCTATTCTTTCTTTCTTAAAAAACTTTGAGGAAAAAAAAAACGTTATGAAGATTCTGGACAAGATATGTAGGCTGAAAGCTTTCCCCGGCTACTAATATCCGTAAAAACACATGAAATATGATGAAAATACAACAGCAATCGCGGTCCTGTCCTAATATCGTCCAGCGAATGTTCCATTCTCTCGCTGCTCGTTCCACTTCTCCACCTGTTCACATAAAACCAAAGGTTGACTTTAGCAAAGGAATTTTTACAGGGAAATGCTTGTACAGGAATTATATGTACACGACTGACCGTTGGTGACACTTGTCTCGTCTTAGCATGTACTATCAGGGGTCAGCTGGATTATCATTATGCGTAAACCTGTCATGCAGTAGTGTAATTGAATGTACTTTTTAACAGTCCTTACTGGCCAGTAATTTTCGTAAACGTAAAGAAAACTGTACGATTTTGTGAGAATCATGCAGTTTTCTGTTTGATTACGAGGCTTACTGGCCTGTAATCCCAGTTACAAAGTACAGTAATTACCCACTACATGACAGGTTTACACATAATGATAATCCAGCTCGTCCCTGGTGGTACATGCTAAGACAAGATAAGTGTCACCAACAGTTAACTCTAACAAAGGCACTTATAGGAGAACTATATAAACATTCACTACCATTACTGACCAGCAATCCTCATAATCGTACAGAAAACTGTGAGGTAATCGAACAGAAACTCTACAATTCTTACAAAATCATTCAGTTTTCCGTACGATTCCAGGGATTACTGGCCAGTAACGTCAGTCACAAAGTACACACAATTACCCTATTACATGACAGGTTTACACATAATACTAACCGGGACCCTGACAATAAATGCTAAAAGTCGAGTGTTCAGAAAAATAATGTCTACTTTCTGGAGCTACGAAAGTACAATTCATTAGAAGTCATTAAGGATGTTTAATGACTCATTCAAATCAAACAAATGAGTTGTTTTGTATATTTAAAAAAGTCAATATGTCGTTCTAAGCACTGGCGAGCTCCATTCACAAGGCAATGCCAATTTTTGCAACGACATAAGTAGACAAGGAAAAAGTACACTATGCGAAATAATCCAAAATATTACTGCATTTACAATTTAAGCGCACCACATATGGGCCCAGAAGACATACCGCCATGATACGGAAAGTGTTTTCCATACTGTAATAAACCTAGCCTCGTTCCTAACCCTAAAAAGTGCTAAAAGGGTGACAGAAACTAGAAGAACAGATCAAGAGTAGGAAATACATGAAGATAGGGAACATCTGTGAAAAAATACAATAGTGATCTTCACCTATAAACATCTACATAGTTCAAAGAGATTGGAAAACTTACCCATTCACCAGGGCAAATTGCGCGATAGTACTTGGCGTAAACAGAGCATTCACTGGCATCCTCTCCCTTCTCAGCTACACATCTGGAAAAACTCAAAGCAATCCAGTAAATTTAAATTGAATAAAACTGAATAAAAAACACTCGAGATTCTTTTCTCGGGATTTCTTTAACTGATTAACAACAGCAGAAAAAAGCATCTGTCGATAAAACGTGGAACCAAAATGAGGACAGATGTCCAGTCTTGTGATTTTGCAACTAAGCACTACTACACTGCCCAACTCTATTAATGTCAAACATTTTTCGGCCACTAAACCATCTCTAACATTGTTTAGCCGTTTCAACATCATTTTTAGCCTTTTTAAAATTACTTTCAATTTTTGTTTTTAAATGGAGCAATGAAAAGGTGAAACCATTACCTTTCAATTGCTTGCCTAAATAGAAAGAATCGAACAGTTGACAATAAAGTAAAAGACATTTGAATGCCTGAAAACTAATAGCAATGGGCAGTGTACTAGTTCAGTATTATAAATACTCACTTGTGAAATTCATTGTAACGTGTAAAGCAATGTTTTGCTTGATTCGTCGTTGGAAACCGAAAGTCCATTGGAGCAGTTTTAACGTCATCCACCTGGAAACAAAGTTCTACCTCACTACCTCAGTTTAACGGGGAGAGGGGGGGACAGGGAGGAGGAGGGGGATGGGGAAGGGAAGGGGGGCGGGGAGGGGAAAGAGAGGAGAGGGAAAGAGAGGGGAGGGAGGGGATCCAAAGAAAGCGGGAGAGGGAGAGAGGAAGATGAGACAGAGATTTTAGGGAGATTTAGGGATTTTAGTTTATTTACGACATTACGATGACATTATTATTTTATGACATTTACGCATTATTTACGCATTAAACATGATGCGCATGCCATTAAACATGACATTATGATTATCCGACATTTACGCATGACAAAACACATTAATGCAGTACGCAACATGCACGATGATCGATGATGATGGTCGATTATTGCGCATCGATGATTAAATGATGCTCACATGTCGTGATGAAATGTACGACATTTAAACATGATCGACATGGTTTATTGATGATGTACCCACACGAATGAGACGATAATGACAGGAAGACACCGGTAAAAGAACAATGTAAGAGAAAGAAAAAGAGAATCGCAGTCATTTTCTGAGTTTTTAACTTTGATCCAACACGCAAAAACTCAAAAAAACAAAGACTTTTGTCATAACACCAAAAATACAGGACAAGTTTTTACCGTTATTTTTTTTTCCGTTTCATCAGATTCAACTTCCTCTGCATCGGCTGCTTCAACCTGTTCAATCCCGGAAAACAACAAAGTTAACCCTAAAAAATTTAGAAGAGAAGAAGAAGATAGACAGAGGAATAGGCTCAAAAATAAAATGTTCAATTGATCAGCACAAAAAAAAACAAAACATCAAAAGATTACACTTTATCAAATATTCTTTAACTGAATCTCTTTTAAAACTGAATATTGTTTGGTATGGAGTTCTTGCCTCAACAACCTCCTCCTCTACTTCCTGAGCATATGCTATAGTATTTCCCATGCTGCAGGAAACGAAAAAACCTTAAAATTATGTTTGGTGTCAAGCTATGAATACTTAAAAGGAGAGAGTGTGTTTAATTCAGTGGTTTCCTTTACAGCTTACAGCTTCACAGCTTTGCAGGTTTCATTATATTTCTTTCGAACCCTAAAAAATAGCCAGCGGAGCTAGGTCTGCCAACGAACGCAGCAAACATAGAAACAGGGTCCAAGTTTTCAGCAGTACAGTAATGCCTCTACACGTGTATCATTACGCTGTCTTAGGGTCTCTGTTCGAATTGGAAATTTTTGCAATTAACGCTGCACACATAGAGAAAGTACATAATTTCTCCGCAGTAAATCTGCTACATGTGTAGCACTGTGCGGTAATACTGTGAAGCACACAGTCTGGAAACGACCGCTACGGGCATGAAGCCACGTTTCGGTGTTCAAATTCCATGTAGTATCACAAGCTACTCTGTCAATGTGCGGTGTTACTGTCAAGTACATAGAACAAGGTAGATTAATTTAGTGGAACTATTCGTGGAACTATTCGTACATCGTGAATCGCTATTAGCGTCAATGCATTTTTCGGCAGTTTAATCAGCAATTCTTCGTGCACACGTGTCCGACTTCCTTTGGAAGAACACCAAGCTGAAGGTCAGATCCTAACCGTACCATCGCAAACGTCAAATTAGTAAACCGATAAATGTGCACGGGAAATAATATTATAAGTGGCGAAAAACCATTACTGCAGTTTGTCAAGGAACCAGCCAACATATAACTTAATTTAAGTAATCCTTGTAGTAATGTTACGCTGTATTACTGCCATAGAAGCAAGCTTACAGAATTGAATCGTGAGTTCTTGACTGCGTCGGTCCAATATATGCATCCCCATGCATCATAAATGTAAAGAAAAAACTTTTCGCAGACACGTTCTTTTGCTCCGTGCAAGCGCTTACGGCAGCATGTACAAGTTACAGGTTGGTTTTCAGAAGTCACAGGTACAGTACACCGAGTATCGCTATTAGTGTTAATAAATTTTTTGCCACTCAAAACATCTTTTCTCCATACACACCGGTCCGATTTTCACTTTGAGACCACCAATCGGAAGGTGGGAATCTCACCTTTCAATCGCAACCGTCAATTCCATAATCTGACAAGCCTACACGGAGAAAAGAAGTTTTAAGTGGCAAAAAAAACATTAACACTAATAACGATACACGGTGTACTGTAGTCAAAAGATGATGCCGTCGGTTCGTTCTAGACTTGTACAAATGCTGTACTTGCATGTGCTGACGTAAGCGCCTGCGCGGAGCAGAAATCGTGCCAGTGAAAAATGTATCTTAATGTAAAGTTGTAAACAGTTAAACGCAACACTGGCGGTACAGCAAACATCCACCTCGCAGTTTTCCGTACGTAAGGCCGTCTAAGGGTGGAATTCCATTAGAAGAAAAGTGTGGTTCGTTACTGGACGCCGTACAAGTTCGTACATATACGTACCACTCCGTACCTTAAATAAAATTTTGTCAGACGAAAAATCGTTACTGGAAAGCTGTCGGGAAGCTCCAATGATGTAGGCGTAATTCCTGGCCGTTAGATATTCCACTTTTTCAGATCCGCGAAGTTATCGCGCACATCATCCAGTGTCACGATAGTCTCCTCGCGAGGAGAGTTTTACGATACTAGTCGTGTACCATTGGTACACGTGCTAAAGAAAACAAATATCTGCTTTGAACCAGCGATCACAGGCCTACACGTCGTATAGGCCATGTGCCTACGTCGTACGGTCCATGTGCCGCCTGCCACGCTGGATGCAAGTGAGCCGAATTTTTTTTCGCACGCTCCGTCTGACATCCACCGACATTCAAAGTTTGCCGCGTCTTTTTGCCATTCCGTTTCGAAATTTTGATTTCCGTTTTCAAAATCAAAAATCTGGCCGCAAACTTTACGTACGAATCATTAACTACCTCCGGCCGTACAGATATTTCGTTCTGACTTTCCGTTTGAAGATTTTATTTAAGATTTTCAAATCTGGACTCTAGCCTACGTGGCGCTAATCATTATTGAGGAAGGTTTGTTACTGGCCCGACAAAATGGAATAGTCTTCCAGTAAACGCTGCCAGTGGAATTTTCCGTACATTTACTGGGACGGCCTAATGGAATTCCACCCTAACACAAATTTCGTAAAGTATTTTAAACCCCACTATTTTATGTGACAAAACCTTTATACGGTGGTCCATTCTAAGCTTCTACCCAGGAATTTATGCTGCATCCTGCACTTTCTCGGTTCCTTCTGATTATTTAAATATTCAATACTGTACAGTACACCGCCAATCGCTATTAGCGTAGAGGTTTCTTTAGCGTATATGAATAATTACCGTGGTTTACGCTAATTAAGAATTTGAAAATTTTGAAAAAAAACATACATTCTAATTGTTTAATAATTATAATTTGGGTCTTTCAGTCGAAACGTGGTTGCTGGACGAATATGTGCGAACGCGATGTTTGAAAACCCGATTATATCCCCTTTTTAGAGCGCATATTCTCATGCGTCGGTGGTTACTAAAGCTCATTAATTATACTTTCTCACTTAAAAAGGTACAATTCTGTACGGTCTGACACTGTCCGTACACCACACTAATTGACTGATGGCGTACTTCCATTTTGTACGGTACAAAAAAATTCACCATAAATAGAGTAGAAAAAAAAATAGAATGAACTACGCTAATGGAGAATGAAAAAAAAAAAAAAAGCGGGACGGAATTAGCGTACACTACGCTAATAGCGATTGGAAGTGTAGTTTCCTGTACAACTTCTTAGGAATACTTGCTTCTTACAGGATTTTTTAGGGTTTTTTTAGGGTTTTTTTAGGGTTTTTTTAGGGTTTTTTAAGGGTTTTTTTAGGGTTTTTTAGGGTTTCTACGCCATGGCCACCGCTGTCCTCAGGTCTTTCAAGAGGGAATCTGCGAAAGTATTTTTTATCGGGAGAGAGAGATTTTTGCGGGAAATGTCAAGAGGAGCTCCTGCCTTGTGTTCGAATACAGCTTTGAACCAAAACAAAAGAAAAAATTGCCAGTCTGAGTTTAGCCGGAGGTAAGTTTTTTTTTTTTACTCGCTTTTCTTTTTTGTCTTTTTCATGTGTGTGGATTTGTGACTGAAAGAAAGGTCTTTATTTTCAGGGTGAGATGGGAGATATATATGTTTGTATTTAAATATGCATGCAAACAAATGTATTTGTATGTATATATGTATATATGTTAATTATTGCAGTTTTTGAAAAGTACTTTAGGGCGCTTTTGGTCGTAAATAATCTTTTTACTCTTTTTTGTTGCCTTTTTTTTTAGCAAGTAAAGAAACAAGGGAGAGAAAAGCTGGTTGTTGAGTTTAGTTTTAAGATTTATTCTTCTTTTAAATCTCGAATCCCCTTTTTCCACTCCTCTTTATTTTTTTCATTTTTTTTTTTTTAAGGTGAGATGGGAGATATATATGTGTGTATGTACATATGCATGCATTGACAAATACATTTGTATGCATATATGTTTGAAATAAAATGTTCTTCTCTTCTCCGTCAACACTCCTTCTCCTCCCATTTCCTGCCTCCCTCTCTTTCCCCCCCCCTCCCCTTCCCTCCCTCTCTCTCCTCTTCCGCCCTCCCTCCGTTTCCCACCCTCTCCTTGCCCTCTCTCCGCCTCTCTCTCGCTCTCCATCTTTCTCCCCCCCTCTCCTTCCCTCGCTCTCCCTCCCTCTCCCTCTCTCCCTCTCCCTCCCCCTCTCCCCCTCTCTCTCTCTCCCTCTCTCTCTCTCTCCTCTCCCTCCCCTCTCCCTCTCCCTCCCTCTCCTCGTCCTCTCCCTCTGCCTCTCCCTCTCCCTCTCTCCCCTCCCTCTCTTTCCCTGCCTCCCTGCTCCTCTCTCCCCCTCTCTCCCTCTCCCCCTCTCTCTCTCCCTCCCTCTCATTCTCTCTCTCTCCCTCTCTCTTTCTCTCCTCTTCCTCTCCCTCTGCCTCTCCCTCTGCCTCTCCTCCCTCCTCTCCTTTGACTCCCTCCCCCCCCCTTCACCCTCCCTCTCTTTCCCTGCCTCTCTGCTCTCCCTCCCGCGCTCTCCATCTCCCTCCCCCTCTTCCTTCTCTCCCTCCCTCCCTCGCACTCCCCTCTCCCTCTCCTTTCTCTCCCTCCCTTCCCCTTCGCCCTCCCTCTCTCTCTTCCCTTCTTGCTCTCCCTCCCCCTCTTCCTTCCCTCCCTCCGCCCCTGTCCCTCGCCCTCCCTCTCTCTCCCTCTTCCCCTCCCTCTCCCTCTCTCTCTTCCTTTATTTCTCTCCCTTCCCCTCCCCTCCCTCTCTCCCTGCCCCTCAGCCCTTCCTCTCTCCCTCCCCCTCTCGGCTCCTCTCTCCCCTTCCCCTCTTCCCCTCCCTCTCCCTTCCCTTCCTCTCTCCCACTTCTCCCTCCCTGTCCCTCGCCTTCTTCCTCGCCCTCCCCCCCTCGCCGTCCTCTCTTTCCATGCCTCTCTCTGCTCCTCCCTCCCTTGTGCTCCCTCTCCCTCTTCCTCTCCCTCTCCCTCTCCCTCTCTCTCTCCCTTTCCCTCTCCCTCTCCCTCGTCGTTTCCTTCTTGGTTTATTTCAATTTGCGTGCTGTCCATTCTGAAGACAACATTTTTTTTAACTATTTTCATGTAAATTCTGTTAGACCAAAGAAAAAAAAAACTCTTATGTGTTGAATGTCTTTTTTTTTCTTTTTTCTCCTTTTTTTTTCTTTTTTCTCCGTGTTTTGCTTTTTGTTTTCCCTTTTGTTTTCCCTTTTCGTTTCCCTCGTCTTCCCCATGTTTCTCTTTCTTTTTGACAGTTCTCCAAGGGATTTGCTCAAATTTTCACAAAGTTCGCAATTTTTTTCGCAATTTTCTTCTGAATCTGTCGGTGTTTCGAATTCCGAAAACGATATCCGACAAAGGGCTCTGAATCGGTACATCTCAAATCCTGAATAGACGCAACAAACCCACTTTTTTCATACAGAATTTATGTATGTTTACATGTATATATTTACACACACAGACATATATAAATGTATAATATATTTGTAATCAATGTCTATATGTATGTATAGATATTGACATATACATACATATATATATATATATATATATATATATATGTCTTGGTGGTATGCAAGCGAAGTATAAATTAAGTATGACAGTGAGTCACACTAGGTTTTTTTTTGTTGTTGTTTTTTTGCTGATTATTGTGTATGTACTTATTCAGTATTTTTTTTTACTTTTTTTCCTTTTTTTATTTCTTTTAATACCCAGAGTCGACATCGAGGCTATTTGGTCTTTTCATTTTTTTTCTCGAGTTTGTACAGGAGTTGACAGCTCATGTTCGTTCTTTTTCCTTTTTCCTTTGTTTTTAGAACTTTGTACCGGAGTCGACAGCGAGGATATTTGGAATTGGACCTTCTTCTCGGAAAATGGGCCGAAAAAAATATTTCAAACCTTGACTCAAAAATGATGGAGGCTCTCACTGTTCTTTTGGAGGAGGTAAGGAGTTTTGTTTTATTTAATGAGAATAAATGTAACAGAGAAATAAAAATATATTTAAAAAAGGGATTTCAGGGCAGTCCAGTTCAAAGGTTTTATTTTTTGGGTATTTTTTTATGTTTGAAAAGTATTGTTCTTTTATGTTTAAAAAAATTATTTTTATGTCTACAGATTTATTTTCATGTGGGATTTTGTGTGTTTAAAAATCATTAGTTTATGGTGTTTTTAACGTGTTTGTACGTTTTGAAGCCTAGTTTAAACACAATTTTAAACACTATTTTAAATAACAACTTTAGTTTTTAATATTTTTTTAATATAATTGGGTTACAGGAAAATCCGGATCTTTGGAAATGGCTCACCGGTCAATTGGAGCCCCCTCAAGAAACGGCACAAAACCCGGTATGTGATTTTTATAATCTTCTTGTTTTTTTATTGTTATTTATCCATTTATTGTTTTTGTTTTGTTTTACAATTTATTGTGGTTATTTTTGCGATGCATATTTGATGTTTTGTCGATAAACGATTTTTACTTTTTTGAAGGGCCCCTAAAATCGATGTATCGTGCTAATATGTGTTGTCATCGATTTTTGCAATAAATTGATAATGATATTGTTATGTCTTCAGTATCCCACATTTGTTAAAAAACCCTCTTCGTACATTTTGTCTCCATTCTATTCTTACGTCTGTTTCTGTACTATTTGTACATTTCGTATTCTACGTACATTTGTTTTCATACGATTCATATCTTTGTTTTCGTTTTGCTTCTGTACTATTCATACATTTTTTTTTCAGTACTATTCATAGATTTTTGTTTCCGTGGTATTCCTACATTTTGTTTTTGTACTATTCATACATGTTGTTTTCGTACTATAGTACATTTTGTTTCTCAAGCTCTTGAAGCTGAAAAGTTTTCTCTGTACAGTACGTTAACGTACAGTACACTGCGAATCGCTATTAGCGCAAAGAAATAAATAACTTAAAAAATATATTATAGTTATTAACGCTAATTGGGAATTTGGGTATTTTCAAAGAAAATATTTACTCTAATTTAAAATATAAAATAATTAATAATTCTATTTGACAATTTGGGCAAAAATTTGGGGGCACCGCATTAGCGCTATTGACGCTAATAGCGATTCGCGGTGTATTGAATTTCCGATTTCTTGTAGGAAAAAATGTACCTGTACCAAATGTTTGACTTTTTACCTGGATTTCTATTTTTTTTTGTTTTGTACGCATAATTTACGTCCAATCAAGTGTTTGGTGAAGATTTTTTACATTTGATGTATTAAGTTCTGTACACTTATCAGTCAATTTAGCTCGTCGATAATGTTACACACCAAAATTTGTGTTATTGTTTTCGATTTTGATCGACAAGCAACCTTAGGTTTGATGGAGGCCTTTTGTATTTTTTCGACTTCTTTTAGTTTTGTGGAATAGTGTGGTGTTTTGTGTTTTTGTGATTTTCTAATTTTGTGATGTTGTGGTATGTTTGAGATATTTTTTGATTTTGTGATTTTGTTTTCAGTTATTTGTGGCTTTCCACAAATAAGTTATGGTAAGTTTTGTATTCCCGTTCCAACCAACTCCCTCTCCCTCCCTCTCCCTCTCCCAAAATGTTGTGATTTTTTATTTTCTAGTTCTGTAGTATCGAGGTATATTGATGTATTGTCATTTTGTCATTTTGTGATTTTGTTTTCTAGGTATTTATTGCTCTTCACAAAGAAGTTATGGAGAGTTTGGATTTACATTCAAACCCTGAAACTCGAGCCAATCCTGGAGCAGCGTGGGTGAGAGGATGGGACGACAGAGATAAGAGAATGCCAGGTGTTGCTCCAGCAGGAAACCAATAAATGCTTGAGAGTGGTTCTATGTTCGAGTTCTCAGTTCTATTCCCTACTTTCTTTCCTCTGTTCTTTGTTCTTTGTTGACTGTCCCAACTTGTAAAATTTCTGGAGTTTTTTGAAATCGGTAGTTTTTTGTTTCCAGTTGTGGGGAATTTTCAGTTATCGATAGTATTCCCTTTTTTTACTTTCAGTTCAGTCAATGGTTACGGTTTCATTATGCGAATGTTTTTTGCAGAAATCGTAGGTTGTGTTCTTTGTATATATATATATATATTTTTGAGGAGATTATTGAAACTCTTTCCTGTTGTTTCTTTTCATTTTTTTAGCTGTTTTGTACTCGGACGTAGTTTTCAACAACAATCCACTGTATTTCTTGTACGGTTGCCTGTATAAGATTTGCCCGAAAAATAATGTGTATTTCCAATTTGACAAAGAAGTTGTTCATTTTAATTAAGTTGTAATGCTTGGAAATAAGTAACTTGCGTTCAAAGTCATGTATATAAATTGTGTTTTAATTGTTTCTGTAATGTTTTGATGTAAAAGGGTAAAATGTTGTACACGTAATGTGCAAGTTAGGCTTTCTTTCTTTTCTTTTCCATTCCTTTTCCTCCTCCGCTCACTTTTTTGTTTCCAAAATCATCTGCGAGGTTCACAAAAATAGTATGGTTGTTACAATTGCAAAAGAGTCGATGAAATCGTTTTGTGCAAAAAAAAAGGGTTGGATTAAAATGTAAGTTGCTTTTGTTACTACATGTAGAGAATCAAATTTGACAATTTTTTATGTGATTCTCAAATAGTCGTTCGGGGGACTTACACCAAAAGTTGCCGTAGTGTATTGTCCCATGCCCATGCCTACTGAATGATTAAAGGACGGCACTTTAAGAATGGAAAGATGGACTATGCTTCCACTATCCCACTTCAAAATAAAAAACAATGGCTGACTTTATTAAAAATGGCGATGGAAAACCATCTGAGTCCATGGGAACAAAAGAACTAAGGCTCTCGAACACTTCTAATTCGTCAGGATGAAACAGATCTGAAGAAAATGGAACCACATACAGGCATTAAATAGTAGTGTTGTATATCGGTAAGGATTTGCCGATAACCGATATGGGCCTTTTTTCGGGTAGCCGATAATCGATATATTGGTACGATCTATCGCTATCGGTGTTATCGCCGATAAATAGCCAATATTTATCGGTTATTATTGGCGATAACACCGACATCGATAACTATCGGCGATATCTGTACGGACCGTACAGGTGAATGTACGGCCAGTACACTCATCTGTACGTGTTATTCCGCGGACGGCCGCGGACCCCCTTCCCCCCGATTTCGGTAAAAAATCGCGATATTTCCTTCATTATTTCTAATTTAAGGGGGTTTTACTTGGTTTTACACCCTCCCATACCCGTCCAGAATGTCCTTTTGACTGTTATTTTTTTTTTGCAAGTTAGTTACTCCCTCATATCACTTCAATTGTTTGTCTACATTGGTTTTTTTTTTTTAATGCATTTTCAGTCCATTTTAGAAACGATCCGCAATAAGGTCGGGCAAAATAAATACATAAGTTGAAATTAACGATTATGAGCTATTCAAAATTCAAAATCTGAAAATTATAAAATTCTTAATCTATCAATTATCAATCTCCAGAAATCTTCAATGTCTGATTTCTCAATATCCAATTACCACATTGTCAATGTTTTAAAATTCCAAAATCACCCAATTCAAAATCTGAAATTATAAAATTCTTAATCTGTCAATTATCAATCTCCAGAAATCTTCAATGTCTGATTTCTCAAAATCCAATTACCACATTGTCAATGTTTTAAAATTCCAAAATCACCCAATTCAAATCTGATTTTTTTTGTAAGTTCTCTAATTCTTTGACATTTTGAATCTCTTCTACCTCCTCATCAAAAATCTGTGTCCTGTCCTCCTCTCCTCCTACAATTTCCTGATAATCCATTAGAATGAATAAATATATAATTTTAGTTTTTTACTATTTTATAAAAAAATAGTTTTTCCTCAAATTAGTGCTGCCTGGTTATGGTAGGGGTGGCTGTAAATGACGGCAGTCTGACAGATATGTTCGTCTGTATGTCTGTTCGTCTTTTTTTCGATTTTTTTTTTATTCACAAAATTTTCAATGTATTTTATTTTTTTCGTTTCGGTAGTATAGTTTTAGAACTATAAAGTATTATTTTAAATTTGTCTACGTTTTATGTGTTGCGCTGTCCGTAATAATTTCCAGTTAAATAGTTACGCTGTCCATAATAATTTCCAGTTAAATAGTTACGCTGTCCGTAATAATTTCCAGTTAAATAGTTACGGAACAGATTCTTATACGTGGCATACCACGCTATATAATATAAATAGTATAATACAGTATATAATAAAGTACTATAGTATGCGAACTATATATTTTTAAAGTTATCGCCGATATGGAATTTGTTGGTCTCGGACCGATATATCGGGGCCTCTGACCGTTCGATAACCGATAACTATCGGTATCGGTGTTATCGCGATAAATTTTTACTGATACACAACACTATTAAATAGTCACATATGAGAGAACTTCTCAACTACTTGCGATGGTCTGGGAAAGGAGAAAAACTCTTCGACATAGAGAGAAAGTTTGGTCACTGAATGAACTCAAAATCTTTTATTGCTTAAAACCCGTAAAACCTCTCAGCGCTTGCGCGTACCGTCAAATCCGTAATTCGAACAATTTTCGTCTGTTGATTTTCAACGGCGCGCGGAACATTTCGCGCGCGGTGTATTCCGCAGTTTGTAGGTATCTGTTAAATCAACATTTTCCAGAAATTACAGATTAAATAGCTGTCGCACTATATATGTGTATCGGCTCTTTTTTCAATTGGCAAAGGATAACAACTAGTACAGTCATCCGTAGACCTAGAATCATATCCTAGCCAGATCAACCCTCCGTAGACCTATAATCAAATCCTAGCCAGATCAACCCTTTTGACAGTGTCCTGTTTTCTATCTGTTTGAGCCTATCTTTCTGCCTAACTTTTTGTTAGGTAGCCATAGCTTTCTAAGACTCCGCGACTACTTAAAAAGTAAGAAAAATAAATTACCTTTTTCAACAAACTTTTCCTCCCTTTCCCTCTACATAAGTCCCTCTCTCTCCCCTCCCTATCTCACTTTCACCTCACAAACTATTTCGCTTTCTATTGATTTAGGACAATCACCGTAGCCCGTGGCCTCAGGCTAAAGTAGTCGCGTCCCAAACATACACCGCTAGGGTGGGCCTTAGAGAATCACAGTTGTTAGAATAGAGAAGGGAGAAGGCATAGATAGGTAGATTAGAGAGGCAGGTTTAGGCAGCTTTGATTTGATTGATAAAATAGGACAACAAAGTACAAGTGTTTCCTGAACTTTCTACTCTAATAAAGCTGAATTATCCTCCTAATTCTAATGCTATCTATCTCTATATACAGAAAGACTTAGAAATAATGTCATGTCCGAATTCCATGAATTTTATGAATTGTAATGTCTGTGTGAGATAATTGTCTCTAATGCCTGAATGCATTTTATATCTTTGTGTGTTCACTATGCTGTGAAATGTCTATTTGGGTGGTCTTATCACATGATGCCACGTGTCACTGTTCAGCCACAAACGGCCGTTTTTCTTTTGTCCTGTTTTCTGTACTTTTTGTCATAGAATCGTCCGTCAGATTCCGCACGTGTGAGTCCGTGACGTCACATAAATAAATCGGGTAGGTTCGTCCGTACCTAAATGTATCGAATTGTATCGCCCAAGATCGCATAAATCCAACACTCCCACTCGATGTTGTGGCGATACTTGTCGGCTGATCTCGTCGTCCTCGATTTGACTTGTTGTAGTTGTACTCTCGCAAAGGTACACTCGATTCTTGAAAGAATATTTTTGTTCTTCTCCGTACAAGTGGCTCGATCCGGAATCGGCCAGCTTAATGATGTCTGACAATTTCAAGCGGTCTTGAAATTTCAACCTGTGTGGACCAAGGGTGGTCCCGCTAATCCTGGCCGTACAATTGTAGCCAATGTCTGCGCGTCTGGCGCTAAAGTTGTTTGCGTTGCTGGCGCCTCTTCTGAATGCGAACGGACGTGTACCTGGATCAACTGAAATGTCAAAAATCCTGATCGTACATTTTCTGCAGTCCTTCATTTGCGCGTCTGTCACATGTTTTCGTCCGTTGATTTCGTTACACATTTGTGAACCAATCGGATCCTTCAAAGTCGTCGTAAAACTTTGGTTAAGTCGTTTGGATGCCATCTCCGTTTGTGGCAGTCCGATATCTGTTTTTGTGGCGAAGATGTGATTTCGTGAATTTCCAATGTGTGACTGCGATTTCGTTTTGCGCCTTCGTCGCTCCCTCGAAGTTGTACCTGCACTGTACCTCCTTGAACCCTTGTCTCCGCTATATGTAGTGGGACGTTTAAGTTCGATATCACTCTGCACGTTCAGATTAGGGTTAGTAGTTCATTCCCTTTCACCTGTCATCTGTTCTCTAGTCTTCCGTAGACTTCTGCAGTTATGCATACTTGGCCTTTTGTCCGTGCACTTCCCTTCACTGACAGAGGTCTGCGTTGCTTTCCCCTGTAGAAATGTGACAATGGAGCCTCCTTTTAACTCTCGGAGCTTCTTTCTTTTCTTGCTCACCACGGCTTCCGCTGCAATCTGTGCATTGGAGGCTTCCGTTGATGGTGACTTGAGGTGTCTTGCGACAGTTTGCTCTGCATCTTGAGGTGAGACACATCTGGACACTCCTCTCTTCCGAATGTTCTCCTCTGTGTGTCTGAACTCCTCTTTTTCTATTTTCAGTTTAGGCGAGCAATGATGTGCTCCCTTTCTTACTGCGATTTCTGATGAACTGTCATTTTTTCTGTGTTTTCACTAAAAAACTCTCCTTCATCTGTCCATTTATTTTCTGCTTCTCTTTGGTCTTAAAGTGTGACAACTGTGTTCTGATTTTTACCTTGTTCTCCAAAACGCTTTCCGTTGCCATTTGCAGAAATTTCCCTTCCGGAGATATAATCTTTTGGACATCTGTGATCTCCATGTTCCTCTGAGTGGAGACAGTCTTGGATCATTGGTTTCCCTAGAATCATGTAAGTTTCTCTCAAACCTTTTTTGATGCTCCCTTTTCCGATTTTTTTTGCATTCCAAGCTTGTCAATGCATTTTTCTCTGACTTTCTATTCCGCCTAATTTCTCCTTTTCCTTTTGTCCTCTCAACTGATTGTTTGATTTCATGTCCAGGCACGGAGAATTTTCTTGGCGGTCTGGGGTTATTCGTGGTGGCTTCTCTTGAATATTCTCCCACTTTCCTTGTACTCCCGAATATCGCTCGGTAAGTCTGTTTTCCTTCCACCGTGATTCGACTCCTTTTCTGCATGACCTGCACTTGTGATGAGCTGTCTAGAGAAATCTTTAGGTTTTGCCAGCCATCATTGGTTAGAAAATCTGAGTTTCCCTTTCCTATTCCGTGATTCATGGCAGCTTCCCTTGATTGCCTTCTAATCCTTGACTGTCCCTGTCCCTGTATCCCTTTCTCTGTTGCACTCTTTGCTGCAGATCTTTCTTGAGTCGTTCCACTAGGAGTTCCTTCTATTGGTGGAGCTCCTCTATGTGAGCGGGCGGTGGCGGAATTAGCTCTCTGCTGATTCCCTGTTCTTTGACACTTCCTATGGCCGAATGGTAAGTTCCCATTCATCCCTCCTTGAGTTGTCGTTCTACCTGCATCGCCTCTATCAAAGTTTTTGCTTTGTTTGACTTCCTTGCAACTGATTACTTTTTGACTTGTAGCTTTCTGGTTGTGTGAAAAAGAGTCTCGTAAGCCACATAACGATGTCGACTCTGGCATATAACTCTCTTTTGCTACAGGATTCTTGTCCTTGTCTTTGTGCGAGCATTTTCCCCCTTCTCCCTCAGCTATTTGACATGTGGTTCTACGGAGACTTGGAGCTGTAGAGGCTTCCTTTAATTTCAGTTTGGGCGACATCAAACTCTCTTGGCTTGCACCTATGGCTACTTGCGGCAAATCTGGTAAGAACTCTACTCCTTTGATTGTTCTCCCACTGCTCTCTATGTCTCTGCAAACTAGCATTTTTCTGACTTTTACGTAGTGTGTTGCCTCATGCCCTCTGTGCCCATGGTAAAATTTTACCTCCTTTTTCACACTGTCAGTTTTCTCCCCGTTGTCATTCTTAGCTATATGGGTTCTAATGGATTTGCTCTCATGTTGTAGATTCTTCCTAAGTTTGGATTTTCTGCCTTGGTGACCATGACGGAGGTCACTCCTCATGTCGCTGATAACTGTAGCGCTGTGGCTACCTCTGTTCTAGCTTTGGACATTTCTTTCTCCACTCTTTCGATCTTCCCTATCTGGTGAGAATTAAGGCCTCTAAAGATTAGCATCTCTAAGCAGTTTTCAGTCCCCTAATCTATTGTGTTTTGTTTTGTCCAGATTCCTTTTCCGATCATTTTGTGAGCTCTATGACTATGTTCAAGTTCCTCTTTTGATCTCAGATTCTCTAGTTTTCTGCCCGTTTGACTTGTTTCTAGTTTACTGTTGATTGCCATGTTTTTGTTCGTGATATGTCCCCTATTTGACTTACTTGGGTTTTCACTAACTTGGCTCGCTTTTTGTCGGTGTGGCAGTTCTATACAATCTGATCTGATTGATGTTCTTGATTCCCCGCGGGAATCTGGTGGAAATGGAACTGGAAATGGAGGAGAGTGGCGCTCCTTTCTTGGATGGAGCCGCTACATCTTGCCTGTCACTTGGTGATTGACCTTCTCGTGTAAGTTCTGTCTCCTCCCATTGCTTTCCCTCCTAATGTTGCATTGCTCATTGCTTCTTTTAGTGAGCATTGATCCCTGGTGATCTCCTATGAGCGTTAATATTTTGGATTTGTTTTCTTGCTGATCCCTTGCTGAGATCAACCTGTTGTTGGTGATGCTGAGGTCCTTGTCATTGTCTGATTGCAGTTTCCTCATCTGCACCCATCCAACCCGATTCGAGCCATCTCCTTCTGCAACTTCTAGGCTGCGATCTGCGCGTCTCCATTGGTAAGCCTCTCCGCCTATGTCGCTGACAAGCGCCATTTTGCTTACGTTGAGTCTTGCGATGCCTGTGCCCTCGTTTGTCGCTGATTTTGGATCTGTGGTATGCTCTTTCTGTGTTGTAAAGTGACGCTCGTTGATGTGACCGAGGCGTCCTTTCTCCTTCATAGGAGTTTCACAAGGTCTGCAAATGTTAGTATAATTTCTGACCCTGTCTGTTTCTCCTGTTTCTCTTTTTCTGCTTGCTCTTGCAGACAGAAAGCTGTTGGAGTCCACATCTCGGTGTGACTCGATGCTGTCGGTCTTGACCTCCGACTGCTTGGCTGCCACGTTCCTCCACGGTGTCAGATCCTTCTGAACCAACATGGTAGGTGTGGTCGCAGACTGAGTTGCTGGGAATGTGCGAAGGATGTGGGCGGTTAATTGTGTGATGGGCGTTCTAGCCCCATAGGAGATGATAGGTGAGTTTTTAGCATGTTTGATTCTTGAGAAAAACAACTTCTTGAATCTGTTTGACGCTTGTGGATTTGAGTTTGGGAAGCTCCAATTTTTGACATCTCCCATGCTCCTTTCCTTCTCGGTCATCCTTGCATGCCCCCTTCTTACTGTCTCTTGTGACCTGGTCGCCTGTGTGACCTGGTCCCTCGTAGGCTTTGTCGGGCAGGATATAATGTGTCCTGTCTCTATGCCTAGATCTCTCACAAACACTTTCTTATCCTCTGTTTGTTTTGCTACTGATGCAGCACTCGTGGGAGTCGCCTTCGCCTCGTCAAGTGATGCGATCATTAGACTCCTTTCGCAGGTCGACTCAGTGCTCCGATTCATCTACCCTCGACTCCTCTACTCTAAGGACCTTGAAGACATACGGGGAACCACTTAGAGTGGGCTTATAACCTATTAGTTTTAGGTGCTCACTTTAGCCCCTAGCCGAGGACTAGAGTAGATAAGCCTAGAACATACACTAGAAAGTAGTGCCGATATGTGGCTCACAAAGGGTTTAGAGATGGGAGTAGAATTAGATATAGACAATAGATTGAGGCAGGTTTAATCAACTTTGAATAGGATTATAAAAGTGGGAATTACAATTGTCGCACTGGACATTTCTCTATCTAATAAAGCTGGATTTCTCCTCCTAAGATCTCAATGTCTAATCTCTGTTATCTATGATCTGTGATGATCACTGGAGATCTTTGTCTCCCTGAGTAAAATGCTAAACGACATTGTCTGAACAAATTGCTATCCTGTGATGTCTGAGGGAGATAATCTCTTATGTGGAATGCTTGCTATTTGTACATGTGCACTCCAATCTTGTTGCTCAATGTGTGAACTGTGTGGTCCAATGACTATATGCCAAAAATAGGTAATTTCAACCGTCGGTGGCCGCTCCCAATATGCGTCAGAATTTTCGCTAAAAAGTGTGTGACGTGGATTCGTCACTCGATTCCATACGATTCGATCCTGCCGTCTGTACAATATCGGCGATCCGATTCCGTACACAATATTGGCGCTCCGATAACCGTAAATAATATCGTCCGAGATCGCCTAAATTCAACAACCGAGAAGTAACTTGGGACCACGAATGTGCAGACCAGCAGAGGAAACTCAAGTCCAAATTTAAGTTCGTCACGAAGTGCAAAAAATTAAACAAGATAGGAGAGTGAGAGAGGAATAGGCATTCACATGTAAAACAATATATGAAAGGCTTTTAAGAATCCATTGTAAAATAGGATTAAAAACAAAAGATGTAAGCCTGGACGATTTGTCCTTATCAATTAAGCCTTGTCGTTTTCCTTGCCTTTGTGAATGATAAATCTAAGTTTGCAAAAACGAGCTACTTAAGCCTAAGAGCAAACAAATAATCTAAGTGGCAGTCCAATGACAAAGTGCCACGTGCCTAATCTGACAACCTGCAATAATGCATCTACAATAATACACCTGTAGAGGCCGTGACACACATACCCACCCAAAACAGTTTACCTTTAAATATCGCGGATCAAAGTGGATACGCTTCGGTTTCGCGTGAAGCTGAAATCAGTATAGTATGGAATCGGAATCATTGCCCAGAGTCGCACTAAAACAACACATCCATGGCCACTCCTTTCCTGTTTAGTTTATGAATTCAGTATTATCTGTTAGATTTCTGTGAAATCCGGGATTCGGCATGTCCCACACTGGGGAAAATTGAGCCGGTCAGGGCTCGAACCTGCGACCTTTGACTTTAGCTGTCAACGCACCAACCACTTTGGAACACGATTCGAAACAAAAGAAAAAATGCTCCACTAGCGACAAAATGAAGAAATGAAAGGGAAGAGTCAAAAAAACGAGAAAAAACGAAGAAAAACGAAAAAAAAAAAAAAAAAAACGAAAAAAGGTGGAGAGAAAGTTTTCCTCCAAACGAGAAGGCGTCAAAAAGAGAGAGTCGCCAGGAAGGCTACAAGCGCGAATTGGTAAAACGAAACTTCCCGGTACTTTCCGTACTGTACTTCTAAAAGTGACTTGATAGTGTGATTTATGTGACAGTACGATTTATGTGATTCGTACGAAGATATTTATATATAGAAATTGTGGACCGGCCGGAATTCGATGTCTGCGACGCGGCGAATGGTTCTCTCTGTCAGAATCCAAAAACGAATCGGCGACTATTTGCTGCGAAGGTGCACAGTATCGGATAGGCTGACGTGTCAATTGTTATGCAGAAGAGTAAAAAAATTGTCGGTGATTGCGGTTTCCGTACACGGAAGTAAATCGTATCGCATGTCGATGTGAATGAATATTCTGGTTGACCGTACACTGTAAGAGCAAAATTTCTGAAAGATCTGAAAGATTTAAAATATCTGTCAAACTGTTTGGGAAGAAACCGACAAATCTTAGCACATGTACGGATGTACAACGTCCAAAACAAATGTCGGTCGCGGGCACCAAAAGTTTGACGCTGTCAGACCGTACGATCCCGGGAAGGAAACATTTTAACATTCTTACCGAGAAAAACAAAGAAAACTACACCGCGCATCGTTTTTAGTGTCAAAGTTTAAATAGTGTGGAAGTAAATATACCGTCATTGACGCTAATTAAGAATTTTTTTTTTTTTAAAAAAGGTGTATTCTAATTTAGGCGTTTATGCTAATTTGGGAACAGCAAAAATGGAATATTCGTCGTACGGATATATACATTAATATATGTATCCGTACAATATTTTAGAAATCGTACGCCGTCGTGAAATTTAAAAAACCGTACATGTAAGACTAATTTACGTGTTAGAACAATCCCGTTTTTTTAGTGCACGATCCTATGCATGCGCGTCTGATTTAACTCATATTTTGTAAAATTTTCACTTGAAAAGGTACATCTATGTACGGTCTGACATCGACCGTACACCACACTATTTAGATATTATTGTAATTCGTCCTTTACGCTATTTTGTATGGTACCTTAATTAACGTCAAGGAAAAATTAAAATCATGTATCCTATTTGAGGAAAAAAATCAAAATTTTAAGAACCCAAATTAGTGTCGTTGACACTAATAACGATGCGCGGTGTATAATACAATGTGAATCGTTATTAGCCTTATGTACGCTATATCGGCACCCCAAAATTTTGACATTGATACCTTAAATATAATAAACTACACTATTTAAGGACGTGGACCATAATCTGCCACGTCTCCTAGAACTAAATTAGAATGAATGACACTAATTTTTTCTTTACACTAATAATTTCTATACGCTAATAACGATTCAAGGTGTAGTATTTTGTACGGTTTTGAATATTTTGAATCTAATCTCGTCACCAGTTTAATTGTCGGTGAACGGAAAAAAGGAAAAAAATATTCTCTGTAAATATTCCTGATAGTGTCATTGACCTAGAATGTGACACGTCGAGAGAAAGAGGTACAGTACAATAAAGTACCGTACAGTCCGCCTCTCACGAGCTGGTGACGTGACGGCCGTGGCGAATCACCGAACTGCGGGTTATACTGTACCGGTAGCGAGGTCTCCAGTGGCACAAATTGCATGACCGGCTACGTGTCGCCGTACAGCGCAACATTGTACCAAGCTTTACAAAGAGATTTTGCGGCTCAGTGTACGACTAAGTGTAACAGAGAGCCCTCTGTTAACCTTGTCGTACGCAATAAATGTTCAGCTAACAGAGTTTAATTGGTCGACGCTATATATGAGAAGAAAAGTGCATGCAATCTACAGCTGCGCTGTATAGCATTATTAATTCTGTATAATAAAATATTTATTGATTTAGGACAATCAACGTAGCGCGTGGCCTCAGGCTAAAGTAGTCGCGTCCCAAACATACACCGCTAGGGTGGACCTTAGAGAATCACAATTGTTAGAATACAGAAGGGAGAAGGCATAAATAGGCAGATTAGAGAGGCAGGTTTAGACAGCGTTGTTTTCATTAATGAAAATAGGACAATCAAGTACAATTGTTGCTCAAAACATTCTACTCTAATAAAGCTGCTGAATTATCCTCCTAAGGACTAATCTTTTCTATCTCTGTACAAAGGACTCAGAATGACTATCACGCCTGAAGTCTGTATGATGAAATGTCTGTGTGAGATAATTGTTTCTAATGCCTGAATGCATTTTATATCTTTGTGTGTTCACTATGCTGTGAAATGTCTATTTGGGTGGTCTTATCACATGATGCCACGTGTCACTGTTCAGCCACAAACGGCCGTTTTTCTCTTGTCATGTTTTCTGTACTTTTTGTCATGGAATCGTCCGTCAGATTCCGCACGTGTGAGTCCGTGACGTCACATAAATAAATCGGGTAGGTTCATTTGTACCAAAATGTATCGAAAGGTATCGCCCAAGATCGCATAAATCCAACACTCCCACTTGATGTTGTGGCGATACTTGTCGGCTGATCTCGTCGTCTTCGATTTGATGTTTGACCGTCGCGCTCTCGCTAAGGTACACTCGATTCTTAAAAGAATATTTTTCTTCTTTTTGGTACAGGTGGCTCGATCCGGAATCGGCTAGCTTAATGATGTCTGACAATTTCAAGCGGTCTTGAAATTTCAACCTTTGTGGAACAAGGGTGGTCCCGCTGGCCGTACAATTGTACCCAATCTCTGCGCGTTTAGCGCTAAATTTGTTTGCGTTGCTGGCGCCTCCTCTGAATGCGAACAGACATGTACCTGGATCATCCAATGTGTTAAAGATCCCAATCGTACAATTTCTGCAGTCCTTGATTCGCGCGCCGTTCACCTGTTTCCGTCCGTCGATTTCACTACGAATTTGCGAACAAATCGGATCCGTGTAGGTTGTCGTATGACTTTGCTGAAGTCGATTGGATGCCATCCGTGATTTTGGCCGTCCGATCTCTGTTTCTGTGGTGACGATGTGGGTTCGTAAATTTCCAATGTGCGACTGCGATTTCGTTTTGCGCCTTTGTCGCTCCCTCAAAGTTGTACCTGTACTGTACCTCCTTGAACCCTTGTCTCCGCTATATCTAGTGGGTCGTATTATTTTGATGCCACTCTGTACGTTCAGATTAGGGTTAGAATTTGCTTCCCTATCATCTGTCACTTGCTCTCCAGTCTTCCTTAGACTCCTGCATTTAGGCATACTTAGCCTCTTCTTTGTGCACCTCCCTTTGTTGACAAAGGTCTCCTCCATGGCTTTCCCCTTTAAGATTGTGACAACGGAGTCTCTTTTTGACATTCGGAGCTCCTTCCCTTTGCTGCTCACCATTGCTTCCGCTGCAATCTGTGCATTGGACTCTCGTGTTGGTGGTGGTCTGTGGCATTTGCCCGCAATCTGCTGTGCACTTTGAGGTGAGATAATCTCGAACATTCCTTCTTTGCAAATGTTCACTCCTATGTGTTTAAAATCCTCTCCTTTTTCAATTTTCAGTTTAGGCGAGCTATGATGTGCTCCCTTTCTAGTTGAAATTTCTGATGAACTATTCTTTTCCTGTGCACTCACTGAATAGCTATCCTTAATTTGTCCACCTGATTTCTGCCTGACTTTGGTCTTGAAGTGTGACATCTGAGTTCTGATTTTTACCTTTCTCTCCATCACGCCTTCCGCTGCCGTCTGCAGAGATTTCCTTTGTGGAAATGTAATCGATTGGACTCTTGTGGTCTCCGTGTTCCCTTGGAGTGGAGACAATCTGCGAGCATTAGTTTCTCTGGAATCTTGTAAGTTCCTTCTAAACTTTGTCTGATGCTCCTTAATCTGAATTGTTTTGCAATTCGGATTTCTCAATGCCTTTTTCTTTATATTTCTATCCCGCTTAATTTCTCCCTTTGCTTTGGGCCTCTCAACTAACTGTTTGGTTTCCTGTCCAGGCTCGGAGAATTTTCTTCGTGGTCTGGGATTATTCGTGGTGGTTTTTTCTGAATCTTCTCCCACTTTCTTTATACTCCCGAATATTGTTTGGTAATTCCGGTTTCCTTCCTCTGTGAATCGACTCCTGTCCTGCATGACCTGCATATGTGATGAGCTGTCTAGAGAAATCTGTAGGTTTTGCCAGCCAACATTGGTTAGAAAATATGAGTTTCCCTTTCCTATTCCGTGATTCATGGCAGCTTCCTTTGATTGCCTTCTAATCCTTGACTGTCCTTGTATCCCTTTCTCTGTTGCACTCTTTGCTGCAGATCTTTCTTGAGTCGTTCCACTAGGAGTTCCTTCTATTGGTGGAGCTCCTCTATGTGGGCAGGCAGTGGCGGAATTAGCTCTCTCCTGATTCCCTTTTCTTTGACACTTCCAATGGCCGAATGGTAGGTTCCCATTCATCCCACCTCGAGTTGTCATTCTGCCTGTATTGTCTCTGTGCGATTTGAAGTCCTCTTTTCCGACTTCTAAGTTCTCTATCACTTTTTGATTTGTTTCATTCGGTTTGTGTAAATAAGAGTCTTGTAAACCACTTAATGATGTCGACTCTGACATATGACTTTCTTTTGCTACAGGATCCTTGTCCTTGTCTTTGTGTGAGCATTTTTCCCCTTCTCCCAGAGCTATTTGACATGTGATTCTATGGAGACTTGGAGTTGTGGAGGCTTCCTTTGATTTCAGTTTGGGCGACATCGAACTCTCTTGGCTTGCACCTGTGGCTACTTGCGGCAAATCTGGTTAGAACTCTACTCTTTTGATTGTTCTCCCACTGCTCTCTATGTTTCTGCAAACTAGTATTTTTCTGACTTTTACGTTGTGTGTTGCCTCATGCCCTCTGTGCCCATGGTAAAATGTTACCTCATTTTTCACACTGTCAGTTTTCTCCCTGTTGTCATTCTTAGCTATATGGGTTCTAATGGATTTGCTCTCATGTTGCAGATTCTTCCTAAGTTTGGATTGTCTGCCTTGGTGACCATGACGGAGGTCACTCCTCATGTCGCCGATAACTGTAGCGCTGTGGCTACCTCTGTTTCTAGCTTTGGACATTTCTTTCTCCACTCTTTCGATCTTCCCTATCTGGTGAGAATTAAGGCCTCTACTGTTTAGCATCTCAAAGCTGTTTTCAGTGCGAGAACCTATTTTGTTTTGTTTTGTCCCGATTCTTTTTCGGATCATTTTCTGAGCTCTATCACCGTATAAAAATTCCCCATTTGTTCTCAGACTTTCTAGTTTTCTGCCCATTAGACTTGTTTCTAGTTTACTGTTGGTTGCCATGTTTTTGTTCGTGATCTGTCCCCTATTTGACTTACTTGGGTTTTCACTGACTTGGCTTGCCTTTTGTCGGTGTGGCAGGTCTGTATAATCTGATCTGATTGATGTTATTGATTCCCCGCGGGAATCTGGTGGAAGTGGAACTGGAAATGGAGGAGAGTGGCGCTCCGTTCTTGGATGGAGCCGCTGCATCTTGCCTGTCACCTGGTGATTGACCTTCTCGTGTAAGTTCTGTCTCCTCCCATTGCTTTTCCTCCCACTGTTCCACTGTTCGTCACTCCGTTGATTGAGTGATTGCTCTTGGTGATCTTTTGTGAGCGTGATTGTTTCCGATGTGCTTATCTGTTGATCTATTGTTGAGATCAACCTGTTGTTGGTGATGCTGAATCCTTTGTCCGTGCTTGACTGCAGGTTCCTCATCTGCACCCACCCAACCTGATTGGAGCCTTCTCCATCTACAACTCCTCGGCCGCGGTCTGCACATCTCCATTGGTAAGCCTCTGCGCCTATGTCGTTGACGAGCGCCATTTTGCTTCCGCTGAGTCCTGCAATGTTTGTGCCTTTGTTTGTTGCTGATTTTGGATCTGTGTTGTGCTCCTTGTGTTTGGTGCGACGCTCCTCATTGAAATGACATAGGCGTCCATTTTCCTCCGTGGGAGTTTCACAAGGTCTGCAAGTGTTAGTATGATTTCTAACCCTGTTTGTCTCTTCTGTTTCTCCTTCCCTGTTTGATCTTGCAGACAGAGAGCTGTTGGAGTCCACATCTCGGTGTGACTCGATGCTGTCGGTCTTGACCTCCGACTGCTTGGCCGCCTCGTTCCCCCACGGTGCCAGATCCTTCTGAACCAACACGGTAAGTGTGATCGCAGACTGAGTTGCTGGGAATGTGTGAAGGATGTGGGCGGTTAATGGTGGGATGGGCATTCTAGCCCCATAGGAGATGATAGGTGAGTTTTTAGCATGTTTGATTCTTGAGAAAAACAACTCCTTGAATCTATTTGACGTTTGTGGATTTGGGTTTGGGAAGCTCCAATTTTTGACATCTCCCATGCTCCTTTCCTTCTCGGTCAACCTTGCATGCCCCCTCCTCACTGTCTCCTGTGACCTGGTCGCCTGTGTGACCTGGTCCCTCGTAGGCTTTGTCGGGCAGGATATAATGTGTCCTGTCTCTATGCCTAGATCTCTCACAAACACTTTCGAATTAAGGCCTCTAAAGATTAGCATCTCTAAGCTGTTTTCAGTCCCCTAATCTATTGTGTTTTGTTTTGTCCAGATTCCTTTTCCGATCATTTTGTGAGCTCTATGACTATGTTCAAGTTCCTCTTTTGATCTCAGATTCTCTAGTTTTCTGCCCGTTTGACTTGTTTCTAGTTTACTGTTGATTGCCATGTTTTTGTTCGTGATATGTCCCCTATTTGACTTACTTGGGTTTTCACTAACTTGGCTCGCTTTTTGTCGGTGTGGCAGTTCTATACAATCTGATCTGATTGATGTTCTTGATTCCCCGCGGGAATCTGGTGGAAATGGAACTGGAAATGGAGGAGAGTGGCGCTCCTTTCTTGGATGGAGCCGCTACATCTTGCCTGTCACTTGGTGATTGACCTTCTCGTGTAAGTTCACTTGAAAAGGTACATCTGTGTCTAGTTTGACATCGACTGTACACCACACTATTGAGATATTATTGTAATTCGTCCTTTACGTTATTTTGTACGGTACCTTAATTAACGTCAAGGAAAAATTAAAATCATGTATCCTATTTGAGGAAAAGAATCAAAATTTTAAGAACCCAAATTAGTGTCGTTGACACTAATAATGATGCGCGGTGTATAGTACAATGTGAATCGTTATTAGCCTTATGTACGCTATATCGGCACCCCAAAATTTTGACATTGATACCTTAAATATAATAAACTACACTATTTAAGGACGTGGACCATAATCTGCCACGTCTCCTAGAACTAAATTAGAATGAATGACACTAATTTTTTCTTTACACTAATAATTTCTATACGCTAATAACGATTCAAGGTGTAGTATTTTGTACGGTTTTGAATATTTTGAATCTAATCTCGTCACCAGTTTAATTGTCGGTGAAAGGAAAAAAGGAAAAAAATATTCTCTGTAAATATTCCTGATAGTGTCAGTGACCTAGAATGTGACACGTCGAGAGAAAGAGGTACAGTACAATAAAGTACCGTACAGTCCGCCTCTCACGAGCTGGTGACGTGACGGCCGTGGCGAATCACCGAACTGCGGGTTATTACTGTACCGGTAGCGAGGTCTCCAGTGGCACAAATTGCATGACCGGCTACGTGTCGCCGTACAGCGCAACATTGTACCAAGCTTTACAAAGAGATTTTGCGGCTCAGTGTACGACTAAGTGTAACAGAGAGCCCTCTGTTAACCTTGTCGTACGCAATAAATGTTCAGCTAACAGAGTTTAATTGGTCGACGCTATATATGAGAAGAAAAGTGCATGCAATCTACAGCTGCGGTGTATAGCATTATTAATTCTATATAATAAAATATTAATATGCATTAATTCTGTATAATACATAGTTGTTCACTGCGTTTAGTGCGTACGATTTAATCGCGACGAATTATAAGTAACAAACGCATTGAACCTTTTGAAAAAATCGTAAAAAATCGTTAATGAATTTTCATCGGTACTATTCCGTACAACAAAAATAAATTTCACATATACTGCAGTTTGTACATTTTTCGTACATTTTACGTATCTTTTCGATTTAGTCTGTACATTTTTGGAAAAATTCCATACATTTCAGTAAAATTTATGTTCGGTTTACCAGACAGAAAGTACGACGAAGTGCAACGTATCTTTTCGCCAAATTCCGTACGTTTACCATACAAAACCGTACAGCAATCATAAAATGCCGCACAGTTAATATTATTAATTCTGTATAATATGTATTAGTATTTATTAATTCTGTATAATATTATTAATTCTGTATAATATGTATTACTATGTATTAATAATGTAAAATATTTTTAATTCTGTATAATTTTGTAAAAGATGTTTTGAGTTTATATGTTTTCAAGTTTACTACATCTTCGCCGGCGGCCTTCCAGAAGCTTCGGCCATGGCTTCCAGCTAGGGTTTTTTGACCGTCTCTTCGTGTATCCGCCGTCAAATTTGGCGTACGGGTACTTAAAAGAACGTATTTTCATTAATCTTTCTATTGGTGGGCATATCACCTCCATCCGCTCTTTCGTTTTCTATTAATCGAGTCTGCCAGTTTCGGCCGATTCCCTTCTTACCATTTGTGGCCATCCCCTGCCATCTTGGCCGCCCATTTTGGCGTGACACTAGTCACGCAACAATATCACGTAAGATCAGCTCGTTTTGGGGGAATTTTTTGTCGCCGACTCCTTTCTTGAAGCTTCGGCCATGGTTTCCTCCTTGGGTTTTTGCCATCCTCTTCGCGTATTCGGCGCCAAACTTAGCATGCAGGTGTTCTAAAAAAATTGTTTTTAATGACCTTTCTATTTGTGGGCTCCATCCGTTCTCCCGTTTTTTCATAATCGGCTCTGCCAATTTCAACCAATTTCCTTTTTTCCCTTCGTAGACATCTTTTACCACTCAAATTGCCGTGATAATTGCCAGTATTTTGAAGACTTTTTTTTTTTGCCGACGGCTCGGAAGATTCGGCTATGGTTTCTTACAAGCGTTTTCCGGCATTCCTTTTGTATCCAACACCAAATTTGGCATGCGGTCAGCCGTAAGTTTTTTTCAACTACCTTTCTTCTATCACCCAAGGAACTAGTTTTATTTCATCTTTCATTTTACCTACTCGGGCCCACCAAGGAGTGCTTTCCGGGCGACTTTTACACTTCCATCCAAAACGCCCAATCCCAAAACGGTTTTGGCTCGTCCCTTGGTTAATAGTCGCTTTTTGTAGAGTGGTCTCCTATTGGAGTTTTTTGTTTTTTATCTTCTACGACTATTGGAGTATTCAGTTTTTATCTTATACGACTCATTATCACGTTCTCCATGGCTCCTCAAAAGCGGCGGGCGTCTCAATCTCCGTCTCCCTCTTCTTCCGATCACGTGCGACCTCGATTGGACGCCTCAGTTGAGCCCATTATCCCTCTCCTTCTAAACACCTTAGCTAAGCCCCCTACCCCTCTCCTTCCAAACTTGCCACACCCTTCCTATCACCGTGTCCGCCTCCACGAACTTAACCATACCCATCAACCCACAACCCGCACCCACTCTTAACCCTATCCCATCCCCTTCCGTACAACTTCCAAATTCACTTCCTCATACTAGCCTTTATCGCCCTCCTCATCGTCGCGAACAAGCTCACATTCAACTATCTACATCACTTTCAACACTACCTCCATCACGACCGCTACTTTCTCTTGGTGGTTCATTGGTATCAGATGTGGATCCATCAAGCCAAACATCACATCTTCGATCTTGGAACCCTTTATCCCTTACCCCTTTGGTTTTGGAGAAGAGAGCAACTCCCGTACCCAATACAGGGCCTTCTCCAATTCCATGTCTTGGGTGTGGCAAGTTGTACGCCGCGGGGGAGGGTATCTTAAGACATTTGAAAGCTTTCTCAGAGACCAAAACTGACATTCCCCCTTGTTCCCTTGAACATCCTGCACACCCTCATATTCGTAGTCAACCATCTCCGTTTGGCAGTTTGTTCGACGCCTTGATGTTCTTGGGTACTATCACTTAGGCTACCAACATCCGCATCTCTACACCTGTATTCCCTATCATCTTCAAAAACCTATAAAAACAGCTTTGCGTGTTTCTTTGGAGTTATTCGCAAATGATGTTTATAATGAAGCAGCATGGCATTTACTATTCATGTTTCCGCTTTGGGTTCTAATTTTGCCACCCTGAGGGGGAGCTGGTGAAGCTCGTGAGACGAAGGCTCAATGTCAACGTTTTTTGCGTGGCGATTGGGAGTCTTTACACTAAGAGCACACATACCGAGTTATTGTCCTTTCTATCTCACCTCCTTGTTGTCGCGCCCCATTACCAAGTTCTACCGTTAGTAAGCACCAAGCTGTCCTCCTTGGTCGTTCAGGTGAATTTTCTCGGGCCGCACGTGCTCTTCGACCTTCCACACCCTCTCCCTCTTCAGATGCAATTGTTGACGCATTGCGATTGTTGCATCCACCTCCACCTGAAGACATCCTCTCACTCATTTGTTGAAGGGCGTGACCCTCTTTAATTATTAGATTTGGATCAGGAAGCCTTTACCAAGGCCCTCATCAAGTCCCCTCACCTTTTGGCAAGCGGTCCTTCTTGAATGGTTTATGAATAACTTCGTGATATATTTCCTTTTGAAACCCAATCCTAAGGATTTGACCTCCTCTATAAGGTAGCCTCGGAGATGGCTCATAGTGACATTCCCCAAAGTGTAGTCCCGCTTCTTTCAACCACTCGACTTGTGGTTGTTTCTAAGCATGTTGGGGGGATTTGTCTAATTGCTATTGGTGAATTTTGGTACCACTTGGTGGCTCGTGCTATTTGCATCCAACTCCAAGGAGCATTTCACAACTATTTTTTGTTGCATCAATATGTTGTTATGCGACTTGCGAGGCGGTTATCCATGGCGTGCGAAATGTTTTAGATCTTCATCCTGATTGGGTGGTCCTCCAGGTGGATGTGGCTAACGCTTTCAATATAATTGATTGTAATGCTATTTTTCGAGAACTAAGACATTACCTTCACCTATCAACTAATTGTTCCCTTTTGTTAAATCTTTTTATGCTCGGCCTAGCTCGCTACTCTTTCCTCTTAGGGGTTCGTTGGGTGATGTTGCCACTTAAAATTCCGCAACCGGTACTCGCTAAGGTGATCCCTTAGGGGCACCTCTTTTTGTTCTTGCCCATTTTCAAACATACAAGCGTCAGCTACGGCCTTCCTCGGTTGTTTAATTCCTTCAGTCAAGGATGACACGATTATTGTGGGTGCGTGCGATCAGGTTTTTTCTACTCTATCTCATTTTGCGGACCAACTTCATTCGATCGGGCTCTGTGTTAAACCATCTAAGTTTGTGGCTTGGTGCTCACAAGGTTTGTTGTCGGATTGCCCGCTCCCCAACAGTTTTTGTCTTGTATCTCATAGTGAGGGTATCAAGGCTTTAGGCTGCCCTGTTGGTGTCATTCTTTTGTCAACTAGGTGGTTGAGGATGGTATGTTAGCGGATCTTTATCACAGCGACGACCTCCCCAAGCTGTCGGATGTACAAGAGGCGTTTTCGATCTTGATCCGTTGTTATGGTGTGCGCCCTCTCTATCTTGCGCGGACTTTACCACCCACAACTTCTTTTTTTTCTTCCCTTGAGGATTTTGATGAAATTTTTTTGGGTGTGCTTCATCACCTCGTTGGTTATGGGATTTTTGATCGTCCGAAGGGGCCACTTGGTCGTTAACAAGCAAGCCTCCCAAGTTCCCACGACAGTTTAAGTTTGATTTCTGTGGCCAAAGTTGCGCTAGCCACGTATTTGGGTAGTTGGGCATTGGTGGTTCCTAGAATCACTTCTCGTTTCATTGTGGAGGATGTCCCCATTTTGGCGGAAGTTATCTCTAAGGTGGAAGACATGCTATTTCCATTTCACCAAGCTCTCCTTTCCGATCGTGCGCTCCTATCCCTAGACACTCAAAACCATGTTCCACCTTTTCAATCTCTCATGGCGGACACTAAATTCTCACTTCAACAACGCATATCTGAGCAAGTAGCCGCCGCTGATTTTGTAAACCATTTGGAGGCGCTACCTTCTGCTCAAGGGCGTGCTCGTTTACTTTCGTATTCAAAGCTTGGGGCTGGTGCATGGCTACTAGCAACACCAACTTTTTTGACACTCCGTCTATCGTCTGACCAATTTATTTTTGCTTTACGCTTACTATTGGGTTTGCCTCACCCTTTGCTTTTGGGGGGGGCTCGATGCGTTTGTAACCAAGTTATTGATGCTGAGGGAATCCATTTGCTTTGTTGCTCGCATGGTGAGGAACGAACTGTTGCCCATGATTTGGTGCGAGATGCCATTGCTGCCATTGGTGCGAGGCGGGCTACACTGTTAAACGTGAGGTTTCTCATATAGTTCCACCTCGGCCCCAATCTAAAGGATCTCTTAGCCCTCGGGTTGACTTGATTTTTCTTCATGGTGATGGAAGGACGCTTGGCGATGTGGTCCTCACGGATCCGATGGGACACACATTTCATCTCTCGCGGCTTCGCATTCATATGAGGCGGCTCGGGACGCATCAACTACAAAAGAACGAGACTACGCTCACCGAGACCGGTCGGACTAGTTTGTCCCATTTGTAGTGGAGATTTTTGGTTATTTGGACAAGTCTTTCAATGACTTCCTCGACAGTGTGCGGGAAGAACGTTTAAATCTCGGGGTCCAAGAAGTCCTCTATCAAGTCCATTGGTTGCGTTTTACCGTCAACGTGTCTAAATTGGACTTCAACGGGCGCAAGCGGCGACTCTCCTTTGACGTAGCACACTCGCAGAAGATCGGCGGGGTCTTCCAGACCTTCGCCAAGGGACCTGGTTCACATCCATGATCTCCGTGGTTGTGGACCTTAGTTTGCCTACGGTAGTCTAGACTAGGTTTTTTCATTTTGTAGGCGACTCAGTCTGTTATTGTTTTGTTTTGGTTCTTTGCCCTGGTTAGTTTTGTTGTGTTTCATGTCTGTTTATAGGCGTAGATTACTTTTTTGTGATTCTTGTAGTCTCCAAATGTTTTTTTTTCAATATTTTTTTTTTTGTACTAAGATGGTTTTGCCATCGCAATTTTTGCAATAAAGACTACTTGTTGAGTTGGAGTATAATTACATAAATAAATAATATAAATATAAAATATTTATTATGTATAATATGTAATAATTCTGTAAAATATGTATTGGGTTTTTTAGATTTTTTTCCGTGCACTCTCACGCTTACTATTTAGGAAGAGAAATGTTTGACGTGTCATGAACTGCCAGACTGTACACTGACAACATATTATTTAGGATCTTCTACTTCTGTCTTTTTGATCATCATACTTTTGTCATTTTTTAACATCATACAGTTAGGGCAAATGCATTTGTATTGCAAAAACATGTGAACCACGTGTACAGTTTTTCCATAAACATATGTCTGTCGTCGTCACCAAACATTTGACGTCATCTGAATGTACGATCCCTGGAAGGAAAACAATCTCACCGAGAAATACAAAGAAGGTTCAGAATTTGTACGGTTTTGGATATTCTAAATCATAGATATCCCGTGCACTTATTACGCACATGTTGAAAAGTTAATAAAATGCGTACCCTACAAAGTACCCGAATAGTTTTCGTACATTTACGTACAGTTTCCGTTTATGTCCGTAGTTTTAAGAGTTATTTACGGGGGGTGAGGGTTTTAGGGTACATATTTGTACATTCCGTATATTGCAGTATAATTGCCCCATACTTGTCATAAATGTACAGTGTCCGTATTTTTTTTCATACTTTTACGGTTATTTATTTTGACGGTTCGTAGGGTATATTTCGTACATTCTTGAATATTTCCGTACAGCTGCGTTACATCTTTTATACATTATTGTACAGAGCCAAAATATTCCGTATTTTTTACGGTCAATTACTTTAGGGTTTGTCGGATACTCTCCCGTACATTCTCGAATATTTTCGTACATAAGCGCTACATTTTCGTTCATTTTAGGGTTATTAAAGGGGAATTCTAATATTTTAGGATTTTTAAGGTACTTTGCCGGACGTTCCTTCATATTTCAGTACGGCTGGCTTAAATTTTCCGATTTACTACGGTTTTTAGGGTACACTTTCCGCATAAAATTTGGTTCATGTTGGTTAAATATCCGTACTTTATAAGATTTCTAAATATTTTTTATGATATCGATGTCCGTACGTGTTGGTACAGCGAATTTTACGAAAAGTACAGAATCGACGAATATTACGTAATTTTCGTAAAAAAGTTGAAATCCGTACGAATTGGACATCAAACGTTCTAAATTGAATCTCACACGAATGGTACGTGTCGGTGCCCGAATCAAAAAGACAAATAATCAAAAACTCACTCCTCTGTAATGTCGGTGGTCCAATCCTCCAAGATTTTCCTCGAGCATCTCGAATCCGATATCCAGTCCAAGATGTCAGAACGAGGCGACAGAAAGATCTAACGTCAGATTCTGGTCAGATGAGAGATGACGTGGCAGCTACAGTACGGCTTTGAACTGTACTATGTTTGTACGGAATCGCAAATATTGGTAGGGAAGGTAGAGAGTATCGGATACGGTGCAGTATCAAAAGGACACAGGAATTGGTCACGTCACATGTCGATGAAATAAAAAAATCTACAGTCCGTACACTGATAAAACGAATAATATATAAGATCCCGTGACCTGTACGGAAAAACAATAGAGTCTGTCAGTAGTCCAACAGGCCATTTTTCGGACCGAAGTGAGGCCGCTGTCAATTTTTGGACCATATGCCGCCCTGCAGACCGTGTTAGTATGGACAAATAAAATCCGTAAGGCTGAAAAATACCGTACTATTTACCGTACTTGGATACGCCCTCCATTTCCGCAAAAAAAAGCGACTGAATCCGAGAGAGCATATTTAATTATTTGCCTCTTGAACGAAAATATCGACGTCACACCCACGCTTGGGAGGCGACCGACAAATTCCGACATCTTGTACGGATTCCTAGAAAAATGTCGGTAGCGGTCACCAACCAGTTGAGTTGATCCCGACATCTTGTACGGATTCCTAGAAAAATGTCGGTCGCGGTCACCAACCATTTGAGTTGTCAGATCAAGCGCGGGAAGGTGACAATTTCTCCGATAAAAACAAAGAAGGTGCATATTCTGTACGGTTTTGGATATTCTGAATCGGATCTCTCCGTAAGTGTCGTTGCCCGCCGAAAAAGGACAAGGATTCACTCCTCCGTAATATCGGTGGACCGATTTTAACGTTTTCTGGGAGCATCTCGAATCCGATTTAAAGTACGAGATATCAGAATGATAATAATTATCGGTGGTATTACGCAAACGAACAAAAAAAGACAAATATTCACTCTTCTGTAAAATAATTTGAAGGACAACCCACCCTCCTAGATTTTCTCGGATCTGCTATCCTGGACTAAGTGGTGCGAAAGATCTGCCGTACAGCCTGTCCCTCAAGATCCCTCTGCCGTGACAGGCTGGTGACGTGACGAGACGGCCGCGGCGAAACGCCTTCGTAACCGCGGATTGATACCACTACAGTGACGAGATCTCCATACTGACGGCCCGAATTGCCTGACCGGCTGAAATTTTGCCTAACTGGCTGACGTTTTGCCTGAACGGCTGACGTTTTGCCAGACCGGCTGACGTTTTGCCTGCCCGGCTGAAAATTTGCCAGATCGGCTGACTTTTTTCCTGACCGGCCGGCTGACAATTTGCCGGACTGGCTGCCTTTCTGCCGGACCAGACCACTTTTTGCCTGACCGACTGACATTTTGCCGGAATTAACAAGCGTAATGGAAGGTCTATTAAAGAACGGGTATGTTACATAATTATGTTGTAGTGACAATATTTGAAAACGCTATAGTATTGATGAACGGTTTTACACACAAGGTTGATTATTGTGTTTTCACTAAAAACTATGTTGGTCACAAAACCTTGTTGTCTAAGGGTAACTCCCTTAACTATGAAAAGTTAACATGTTGTAAAACACAATGGTTTTTATAAGTGGTTTTTAGACTCTGATTGTACCCCATCCATAGTTTGTTAACAAAACAGTTTCAATAAAAAGTTGGATTAAATAATTTGTCGGATTGGAGATTAAACCATGTGTTTTTTTTGTTAACAGAACCGCCTCCGGAAGCTCCTACTTGTTTTAGCGGTTGGACTTCACCCAAATCAGGTAAATTTATGTTTGTTTATCTTGAAATTATATATTTTTTCGTTGTATTTTTGTTTCTTTTTCTAGGTCAGGTGATCCGTTGTTGTAGTGCGTGCTTAAAAATTTATCAATAGTAGAAAATATTTTTGTAGTTTTTGTCGAAGTCTCAAATCTCTTACCCTTTAATCTCCTATCTTGCACGGCCTCATATCACAATCCAATAGAGATGTCACATCAAGTGGACTTGATGAAATCAAGAGGACATTTGAGAGTGGAGAGTTCGTTTGGCGAGAAAACAAGGAGGATGTACATTTGAATATTAAAGTTGCCCCGATAAACCTCATTAGTGAACCGACCAAAAAGCATGCAGTTAACTCACAATTGCTATAGGTTAGCCTCTTCTCCGTCTAACTTTTTTGCAATATTGACTCATAGTTGTGTGTCTTTAGTCAGGATTGTTCAAGACTAGCTTTAGCTAAAGGTTCGCTATATGACATCTGTATTTTTTTTTGACAAGTATGAAATGTTGCATAGAGGAAGGGCTTCTCTATTTTTTAATGTTTGTGATTTTTGTCCTTCATTAGGCTCTAAATGCTGGCTTTGAATGTTTTATATATCAACCTGTTTTCATATTTTTATAGGGTTCAAGATTTTTTTATGGCAATATTTGCAGAAGTGATGGTTTTGTTTACTTTGATGGTCAAGATTGATCTTGGGTTTTCATTTTAACAGAGGTTTACAAAGTCTATGGCACCTTTGACAGAGAGAAGAGTTACGATCGCATTTAATGCTCGGAAAAGGTTATTCTGCTTGTATTTGTTGATGTTTAAGGGTTTTTAAGGATTTTTAGGGTCTTTTGGGTTTTTTACTAGTCCTTGTCGATTACAGCTATTTCTATTTACTCTCACATATTGTGGGATTTGTCTTTGCGTCGATTGACAAATTTGCAATCATTGTACGTTTTGATTAAGTGTTGATTTTCTGCGTCGAAGTTTTTTGTGTCCTGTCCTATTTAAGTGTTTGTATAGAAGGTCTCGGTCACTGTACGAGTTTTTTGGGTCATGTCCTATTTAAGTGTTTGTACAAAAGGTCTCAAACACTGTACGGTTATGTGTCATATTGATCGTAGTGGTCTTTGTGCAGGAGAGGTACTCTGTCGTAGTAAGTTGTCGGCGCGCGTTTTGCGCTCTGAGTCTGATTTGTTAATTTGTATTTAAGTACTCACGGTTCCATTTGAGGTCTTGCGTCTTATTAGTTTATTCGTACTTAGGTACTTGTTGGTTTGTTTGAGGTCTTGAGGTTTCATTAGAGTCAATTGGGCGTCCTTGAGAATGGACGATGCAACGCTTCGCGACGCACAATTCTATTTCGGTTCGATGTGGAGATTTGTCTTTTGGGTTGCGGCGTACATTTGTACAGCCGACATGGTTTCACTTTGTCGTGGAGTTTCGGTTGATGTTCACTTATGTACCTTTTGATCGTCTACGGAGAGGATTGATGTGTCGAAGATATTTACGTACGTTATTCCGTCTGATGAATTGTATGTTTGTTGTTTGACCGGTGCGCATTATGCGCACGTGACTCTTTTGGAGATTTTGTTTGGGGTTGGTCAAGTCTACTGTGGCTGAATACGTTTGAATGTACTTTGTGTACTGTGTTATGTTACGTATTGGTGTAATTTCATTGTTAGATAATAATTGCATGTTTAATGTTCGGTTTGGTTGGTATTAATATGTGACGTTTTGGAGGAGTATATTGAGACATAAGGAGAAAGAGGATTTTAGCAATCCATCAATCGAAGTGATTTGGTATTTATCCTCCTTGTAGTTTATCAAGGAGTTTAAAGGATTTTGATAGCTTAGTGAGTTTGAGAAGTTAGAGGAGACAAATATGAGAGTGTTTTGAGGGAGTGAGGAAATTATGTAAGAAAAATTCTCTGTGGAATATATTGGCTTCCTTGGGGTAATCTTTCTCTTGTATGTGTTTTACCTTTTATACTTCAACATGCATTTGCACTCAATGTTTTATTATACAATCCTTCAGGTTCAATTTGTCTTTCTTGGTGTTAGCATTTTTTTTGTTGTTATTTGGATTCTTTTATTCGAAGCTCTTAGTTAAACTAGTGATAATTTTTGTTTTATAAAAAGTGTATTTTTTCATTTTGTATGCTTAAATAGGTGGCATTGATTGTGTTAAGATTCTCTGTATTACAAGGTCTTTTTCTGCGGTGGGAAGGAGGAAATAAATTACGCAATTCGTCGTAGGGCTGAAATAAATCATAGAAGTAATATTCGAGGTAATAAGGTCAATCAAAAAATGGGATCCGTTAAGTCGAGAATCAATCGAAAATCAGAAGAGGGAGAGAGGGAGATAAAGATAAAAAGGGAAAAGAGAGAGAGAGAGAGAAATTACCTATTTATTTTCATTAAGGACGACAATCGTATTAGAGTCGAGGTAACCGACATTATTCATCCCCTCATACGCCATCCCTGCAATCATGGCTCCGTCTCTAATCAAGGCAATTACTTGATTCTTGCGACCAATAAGATCGCGATCCACAACCATAAGTGCAAAAAAAAGAAAATGGTATATTTAAATCCTTTTCAATTTTCTTTTATTTTTTTTCCTTTTTTCCTTTGTTTGAAGACATAGAAGTGCATTGTCCATTGCAAAAGCAACAGTGCATTGTCCATCGCATTAGGTTCACAAAAAAAAGCGTTTTACTTTTTTGAACCATCAGACTTTTTTTTGACGCAGACATAAAGGGATTGCCAAAACAAACCTTGGTGCCCTATCATTTTCTTGATTTCAGTTCTTGGAACTTTAAACCAATTTTGCAGAATCAAGTAATTGCTGTAATTGGAGATGGAGCCATGACTGCAGGGATGGCCTATGGGGAGATGAATAATACTGGTAACCTCGACTTTAATATGTTTTCATCCTTCATGACAATAAACAGGTAATTTTTCTTCCCTTTCTATCTTTCTCTCTCCATCTTTTTTTCATTCTCCTCTCTCTCCCCTTTTCCCCCCCTTTCCCTCCTCTCTCTCTCTTCTCTTTGCTTCCCTCTTTTCCTACCTGTCTGCCTCCCTCCCTCCCTCCCTCTTGTTGTTCTACGACCACTACAGCAAGGGGAGCAGCAGCATTAGTAGTAGAAGAAGACATAATTCACTCACAGAAGCTAACCAAGAATCCTATCAAACACATCCTATCAAACACCTGTAGAATCAAACAGATTTTTTCTCCCCCTCTCCCTTGTTGTTCTACAACCACCGATGCAGGTGGAGGAGCAGTAGTAGTAGTAGAAGTATACATGATACTCTCTCAGAAGCTATCAAGAATCCTACCAAGCAGTTGTTTACAAGTGCTCACCAAATCTTATACACACATTCAAACTTCACAAAGCTCTATCAAAGTGTAGAGCAACATAATCAGTGACAACTCCCAAAGTTTAAGTATAGTTCACCCGACAACACTTAAGATATAATACTCAAAAATTTCCTAAAAATTGTCTGCAGTTTTACTACTTGGAAGTCTGGATACATAATCTAATCTGAGTCTTAGGTCTTATACTTGTGTTGTACTGGTGATACCAGTGTACCTAAAAGGTACGTCAAGTTACCAAGCTAATACTAATTTGTCATTTAGCACTGAGCTACCACTAAGCTACCCACTAAGTTGAGGTCTGTTGAATTGATTCATATCAATCGCAGCTGCGTTCTCACGTACCGAATCATATCTAAGGTAACAACCTCAGAGTTGTCTGTACATATCATATCCAAAGTAACCGCAGCTGCGTTGTCCTGTCTGTGTCGGAGCTTCGATGTTCGATGTTGTGTTGCTGCGCTCTTCTGTCCACATAGCAGCTGCGCTGCTTCGGTGCTCTGTCAGCATAGCAGCTGCGCTGTCTTGTACTGAACTCAAGTGATGACGCATGTCCTTACACTACAAATTACTACCTTTCTACCGTCATACTAATTTGCTGAGGCTGAAAGCTTTCAAAAAACAACACTCCCGTAAAGCTTTAAACTCAATATACGGACGCAGTTGCGATGACAAACTAGCGCAGCATCGCAGCATAACAATATAGCAAATAGCAAGTCACCTAGTCCTAATACATCTCAATGATGGACTTATCGCAGCGTGGCAGTATAGCAATGCAACAATCCAGCTATTAACTTAATCCTATTGCATTCTTACAATATATCAGCTTAGGAGCAAGAAGGGCTTTAGTGAGCATATCAGTAATCACTTTTGTATCTGGCAAATAACATAATTTAATCACTCTAGAGAACACTTTTTCTCTTATAAAGTGTAATCTTACATCCATGTGCTTGCTTTTGAAGTGGTGACTTGGGTTAGAAGCAATGGCAATGACACCCTGGTTATCACACCAGATCACTTGTGGACCAACCTGTATGTTTCCCATTTCTTGCAGTTTGGTTTTCACCCATAGGAGTTCTTTGAGGGCCGAGCTCGTTGCCATATATTCTGACTCCATTGTGGATTATGCTGTAACCTTTTGAAGTTTGCTGCTCCAGTAGCAAGTACCGTTCCCAATTTGTAGAACGAATCTCGTGGGGGACTTTCGGCTTGGCATGTCACCATAGTTTGCATCACTCCACGTTTGGAGTTTTACTTCTCCTCCGCCTAGTGTGAGTTTGAGGTCTTTGGTTCATGCCAAATATCTTAAGACTCTCTTTGCTGCATCAAAGTCAGATTTTCTCAGATTCTTTAGACTTTTGCTCAGTACCCCAACTGCTGCAGCAATGTCAAGACGGGTACAGTTCATGAAATATATTAAGCTTCTCACTATGTGTCTATAAGGTATTAGTGTCATAAGATCTTCCTTCCCTGACTCTAAATACTTGCTAATAATGACACCTGGTTCTGTCTCTTCTCCCTCAAACTTCTGCAGAAACTCCATTAGAGTTAGACATCCTCTTGCCCCCCACATACCATACTAATCTACCATGTTTCCAATAGCCTCTTTTTAAGCTAATTATATTACGTTCATATATCTGTCCCTCTCTACCTGGATTCCCAAAATATACTTTGCCTCACAAAGGTCTTTAATCTCGAACCGTGAGTTTAGAGGAGTTTTGATTTTGTTAATTTTGGCCATTGATTTGTTAACTAATATTAAATCACCTACATACACCGCTATATACACTATCCTATTTTCAGCCTTTATAACGTAGTCAGAGTGGTCAAAACTTATCCTTTGAAATCCTAGACTGGTCAAAAAGTCATCAAGCTTCAGATTCCATTGTATAGGGGCCTCTTTTAGGCTGTACAAAGATTTTAGCAACTTGCATACTAAGTGCTCTTTTCCTGGTTTTGCATACTTTTCAAGCTACTGCATGTAAATGGTCTCTTCTAGTTCTCCATGCAAAAAAGCTGTCTTTACATCCATCTGATGAATTTCCATTTCTTTTATAGCAGCTAAAGACAACAAAATCCTAATTGTTGGAAATCTTACAACCGGAGAAAATGTTTCTTCAAAATCGATTCCTTCCTTTTGATTATACCCCTTTGCTAAAAGTCTGGCTTTATATCGTTCAATGGTGTTATCTGGATTTAACTTCACCTTGTATACCCTTTTGCTGCTGATTGCTTTTCGGTCCGGAGGAAGGTCCACAAGCTCCCATGTTTGAGCCTCCATGATGACTTCATTTCTTCGTTGACCGCCTCAATCCAGTTAATCCGCTCTGGTGATAAGAAGGCATGTTGGATGGTCAAGGGCTCCCTTGAGACTGGCGAGTAGGCAAAGTGAGAGCTGGTTTGCAGGCGGCTGCTGGATCTTCTTCCCCTCGGAAATTTTGAGGTTGAGATCGTCGGATGCCGCGCATTACACTGATTGCGCTGGTTGCGATTCGTGTGTAGCTGATTGCGCTAGTTGCGATCCGTGTGGATTGATTGCTGTTGGTTCGGTTGGAACCGAATGCAATTCTGTGTCCTCCATTCGACTACAAAATACAGGAAGCCTCTAGATAGTTTTTAACTAACCCACTTTAAGCCACGACCACTGCTGCCCAAGAAGGCAAACAGACAATTTGACTAAACCCTTGTGGAGCCTGGACTCCCCTGAGTCCGTAGCAAAAAGAATCACTGAAAACGGCCAACCAACCGATAAGTTATAGGGTGGCAAAGATGGGAATTTATACAAACTCTCACAGAGAGAGGACTATCTACCTAAATTTTCCTAAGTCCTAGTTTTTCCTAATTCCCTCTCACAGCTCCTATCTACTGCCTCTACGAACCAATCACAAAACTGTATAGTACTAGAAAGTACTACTGCCGATGTACCTTCTGTACGGCCTTTGTACGACAAGGCCATTAAGTGGACGCGTGTCCACTTTCGACTCGTTCGTACGCTCCTCGGAATTCCCGCGACCGAATGATGTCTTCCCACGTGGCGCCAGGTCATGCCACGTCACTAAATGCCAAAATGACCATTCCGGGATTTCGGCGATGATGCGCGCCGTTAGATTTGACGCGAAATTCAATCTCGGCCGTAAGAAATACTTGCGTGATATTTTTTTCGCTATCGAAACAAAATGCGCGATATCCATTTCAAACAAGTACAGTACTTCGTATTTTGTAGAACTGTATCTATGTGTGGCGTTAAGGGTTTCAGTTAAATGAATCTAGTATATTAGAATAGTTTAAATAGTAATGAAACCCTATATCTCCTAACGGACTTCTACGACAGACTGGTTAGAGCTAACGGCTACGCCGCGCTCTACCTGTCGGGGGTTCGATTCCTGCCGGACTCAACCTTTTGTTGAGAGTGGTTTAAGCCACTCTTTAGTCCTTCCTATGGAGTTGAGGCAGCCATGGCTCCATTGCTCTCTCTTTCTCTCCTTCGGTGACTAAAACAAGTATGGGGGCGAGAGAGAGAGAAGAGATAGACGCAGGCTGCCTACATTTTCTTTTCTTATAAATTTAGACCTAGAAAATATACAAAAACTACTTATTTCAACACTCCCCTTATTTTCTAGTCTAATTTTAATTTTTCTTTTAAGCCACATTTTTCCCTACAATATTTTAATTTTGGAGAGGGCACAGGTTTTGTCATCATGTAAGCCACCATTTCCTCATCAGATCTATATACAAGATTCACTATTTTATTCTCCACTTTTTCTCTTACAAAACATAATCTTATGTCTAATGTTTAGCCTTAAAATGATGTTTTTGATTGGCTGCTATTGCTATGGCCGCTTGATTATCACAAAAAACTTCATGCACTCCCTCTTTCATATACCCTAGTTCTTGCAGTAAGGACTTGACCCACAGCAACTCTTTCACGGCAGAACAAGAGGCCATGTACTCAGCCTCCATAGTGGACTGAGCAACCACCTTTTGTTGCTTATTGCTCCAATTGCAAGCACCTTCCCCAACATACAACACATACCCAGAAGTGCATCGTCTCATAAGTGCATCCCTATAATTGGCATCACTCCAAGTAGTGATGTCAGTGTGTTCCCCTCCCAAATGCAACCATAACTCTGTAGTTACCACCAGATATCTCATGACTCTCTTGGCTGCCTCCCAATCCCTCTTCCTAGGATCATTAAGACTCCTACTGAGTACACCAACTGCCGCCGCTATGTCCGGCCTGGTACAATTCATAAAATAGATTAAGCTTCCTACGACTTGTCTATAAGGGATAGACTTCATGAACTCTCTCTCCTTTGGACTCATCTGATGGTCTAAGATCATCACTCCTCCTTCTACACTCCCATCACTTACTATTTTCAAGTCCATGGGAGTGGTACAACTGTTAGCATTTTCCATCTGGAATTTCTCAAGCATATTACCTATTTCTTCTCTCTGAGTAAGTATGATAATCTTCTTCCCCCTATCTCTCTCCATTTGGATCCCCAAAATATATTTTGCCTCTCCTAAATCCTTCATATCAAATCTGCCCCTAAGATCTTTCTTTAGCCTATTGATATTCTCCAAAGACTTACTTAACACAAGCAGATCATCCACATAAATTGCAATAAAAATGACACCATTCTCATATTCAAACATATAGATAGAATGGTCAGAGCTGATCCGGATGTATCCCAAATCGGTGAGAAACTCATCTAGTTTCTTATTCCACTGTCGGGGAGCCTGTTTCAGTCCATATAAGGACTTTATGAGCCTGCAGACTTTGCTTTCTTCTCCTTCTTCAACAAACCCCTCGGGTTGCCTCATAAAAATTTCTTCCTCTAACTCACCATTAAGAAAAGCAATCTTAAAGTCCATCTGGTGTATTTCCATGTCTGCCGCTGCGGCCAGACTGAGGAGAATCCTTACCGATGGGAATCAAACAACTAGAGCAAAAGTCTCCTCATAGTCAATCCCCTCTTTTTGGGTGAACCCCTTCGCTACCAATCGAGCCTTATACCTCTCAATTGTATTATTTGGGTTCAGTTTTAGTTTAAATACCCATTTACATCTAATACGTTTTCTGTCTGGAGGGCAATCCGCTAGTTCCCAAGTATTTGCTTCCATGATAGAAGCCATCTCATCATTTATGGCTCTAATCCAACTTTCTTTCTCTGGACTATTCACTACCTCTAAGTAAGACTGAGGCTCATCTGGGTGAGATAGTTTAGTTACCTTATGAGCAGCATGTTTTTCCTCTATCCGTTTACTGCTCGTCCTTCCTCCCTCAAACTCCGAAGCTGGAATGGATGGAAGTCTTCGATTTCTTCTCATTGTCTCATTGGCTCCTCGTCCATGGAAACCGGTTCTTGTCCCGCTTCTTCTATCTCCTCGAAGTCTATGGGAGTATGCGAGGTTTTTGGTGAGTCTCCTGTATCTTCGATCTCCCCTGAATCTGTAATCGCGGTGTCACCCATGTCCCTTTCGGGGACGACCGAGTTCTCCTCACTTTCGGACTCAAATCTGATCCTTATCTTCTTTGTATATTTGAAGGGGTCAAATGACTTCCCTTCATCCATGACAACTAAGTGTTTGACCAGAATGCAATCTTTCTTTGCTAAGTCATAGACTCTATATCCCTTAACATCCTCATCATATCCCACAAAGTATCCAGGTTTTCCCTTAGCATCTAGTTTCCAGTTTTTCCTATCCGTGTCAAGACCGTAAACTTGGCTACCAAATACTTTAAGGTGTGAGATATTTGGTTTCCTTCCAACCCATCTCTCATAAGGTGTCACTCCCTTTAAAGCTGAGGTAAGGACTCTATTTTTAATATAGTTGGCACAGTTCATTACCTCTACCCAAAATCTCTTTCCTATTTTCTTCCCTGCCAACATACTGCATGCACTATCTCCTAATGTTCTATTCAACCTCTCAGCTACCCCATTTTGTTCCGGATTATATGGTGCAGTTTTCTGGAGTTGCACTCCCTCATCTCTCAGATATTCCTCAAACTGGTTAGAGGTATATTCCCCCCCATTATCACTCCTTATCCTCTTAATAGGGGTTTCATGCAATTTCTCACTCCATGCTTTATATTCTTTGAAGTAAGTTGATGCTTCAGACTTATTTTTCAGAAAGTAGACTCTAGAGTATCTAGACCAATCATCAGTTATTGTCATCATAAACCTCTTTCCTCCAACCGAAGGTACTTTTGTAGGTCCCCAAATGTCTGTGTGGACCAAATCTAACACTTTCTCACCTCTATATGTGGCGACTTTGGGAAAGGGAAGTCTGGGAGCCTTACCTTGAGCACAACCACTACAATCATCCATTATTTCATTATCCCCAAATTGAATGCCATCTACTACCCCAAGCTTTTTCATTTCCCTTAACCTATCAAAATGCACATGCCCCGACCGCTTATGCCAAATCATCACCTTAGGAACACCAACATAGTAAGCATTCTTCTTTTCATTACTCAAGTTAAGCCTAAACATTCCTTGGCTACCCTTATCTGCTGTAAAGTAAACTTCATCCTGATACTTAGCTGTAAAGACTCCCTTTCTAGTGAAAGTATCAAACTCTTTGTCATCTAACACAGACGTAGAGACAAGATTTTTACTCAGCTGAGGAATGTAAAGTACATCTGAGAATGTAAGTATGGAAGTCTTACCCTCCACTAAGACTTTCAAATCTACTGATCCCACTAGATCTGTGGTAACCACTCTCCCATCCCCATACTCTATCTCTACAGTAGGAATCATTCTTAACTTAGTGAAGAGTTCTTTATCACGACACATATGCATGGATGCACCTGAGTTGATGATCCATCCTTCCTGTGGAGCTTCCCGGATTGCTCCAAGGGTACACTTCTGCCTCCGAGGAATATCCTTCTCCTCCACACTCTCGTCAAGAAGAAGTTCCCCATCCTCCTCAGAGGACTCATCCCCGGTTTCTCCTGACACTTTTGTAACCACAAGTGCATTTTTCTTCCCTCCGGAAGAACCCCCTCCACGGTTCTCTTGGAGCCTCAGCTCTGATAGCTTCACACAATCTGCAATAAAGTGTCCGGGCTTTTTGCAAAAATGACAAAGACCCTTTGGGGGCCTCTGTACCCTAGAATGATCTCTTTCCCCTCTATAAGGTTTCTTCGGGTCCTTCCCCCATCGGTCCCCTCTTGCTGCTAGAGCTTGAATGCTCTTTCCTCCTCTCCTAATCTCCATTGTGTTTTCCTGCACAAGTATCATCTTGACTACAGTGTTCCATTTCCATGAACTATGAGGCATTCCTTCTACTCGGTACACTATGTTTTCGAACTCATCTGGTAATTTCATGATAAGGGTGTTAACTTTCATTTTCATTGTACCTGTCAACCGCCACTTTCCATTTCCATATACAAACAAGAAAGATCATTACAGTAATCTAACATCTTTCCTCCTTTGTAAGTGTAACTTAATAGCTTTTGCTCAGCCAACTGAGCTCATGAATAGTTCCAGCTCTATAAGTCTCCACCAAACTCTCCCACACTTCCTCGGCCTTGTAAATGTGAAGATGAGGAGTGGCCAAACCTTGAGTGAGGTGCCTCAGAATGAAGTTCTTGGCAGGCATGTTTACATCCTCCCACATTTGAGTATCGTTCTCTACGGTCTTCACGGTCGCCGCTCCCGATAATGTGGCAATAGGAGTGAGGGGTGTCTCCTTCCCTTTTTCATTTTCGGAAACACTGCTCTCCCCATCATCTGCCTCTTCCGCTGAGGCTGCCGTTGTTGCAGAAAATCTTACTCCCCCTAATCGTGGTGGAGTTCCCGAAGGTGGACGTTTCACTTGTCCACTGACGATACCAGCTCCCATCATCATGGCTTCCCAATAGATGAACCCATATCCATTGAAGGTGGGAACCCTAGAGGGTGGGCCCATAACATGCAATTCTGTGTCCTCCATTGGACTACAGAATACGAAAGCCTTTATATAGTATTTAACTAACCCACTTTAAGCCACGACCACTGCTGCCCAAGAAGGCAAACTAGCAATTTGATTCCACCTTTGTGCAGCGTGGACTCCCTTGAGTCCGTAGCAAAAAGAATCACTGAAAACGGCCAACCAACTGATAAGTTATAGGGTGGCAAAGATGCCTTATTTATACAAACTCTCAGAGAGAGAGGACTATCTACCTAAATTTTCCTAAGTCCTAGTTTTTCCTAATTCCCTCTCACAGCTCCTATCTACAGCCTGTACGAACCAATCACAAAACTGTATAGTACTAGAAAGTACTACTGTCGATGTACTTTCTGTACGACCTTTGTACGACATGGCCATTAAGTGGACGCGTGTCCACTTTCCACTCGACCGTACGCTCCTCGAAATTCCCGCGACCGAATGATGTCTTCCCACGTGGCGCCAGGTCATGCCACGTCACTAAATGCCAAAATGACCATTCCGAGATTTCGGCGATGATGCGCGCCGTTAGATTTGACGCGAAATTCAATCTCGGCCGTAAGAAATACTTGCGCGATATTTGTTTCGCTGTCGAAACAAAATGCCCGATATCCATTTCAAACAAGTACAGTACTTCGTATTTTGTAGAACTGTATCTATGTGTGGCGTTAAGGGTTTCAGTTAAATGAATCTAGTACATTAGAATAGTTTAAATAGTAATGAAACCCTATATCTCCTAACGGACTTCTACGACAGACTGGTTAGAGCTAACGCCTACGCCGCGCTCTGCCGGTCGGGGGTTCGAGTCCTGTCGGACTCAACCTTTTGTTGAGAGTGGCTTAAGCCACTCTCTAGTCTTTCCTATGGAGTTGAGGCAGCCATGGCTCCATTGCTCTCTCTTTCTCTCTTTCAGTGACTACAACAAGTATGGGGGCGAGAGAGAGAGAAGAGATAGAGGCAGGCTGCCTACATTTTCTTTTCTAATAAATTTAGACCTAGAAAATATACAAAAACTACTTATTTCAATAGTGAACGTGTTGAGGAAGTTGGAGAGAGTCGGACTTCGGAGTCACCATCGGAGAATGTTTCACCTGCGCGACAAGTCTCAAATAACATATTGCTGTACTTTTTGATGTTTTTGCTGGTCTGTCAGTTGAAATTCATCTACCGAGTCTAGTTCATCTTTGACGATGATATTCCTTGCTACAACTATTTTCTGCCTCTCAAACACAAAGACATTGTAACCTTTTGAGTGATCATTATATCTTAACAAAATACCCGGTAATCCTTTCGGTTCTTTTTTCCATCTGTCCGTAGACGTATCCAAGATAAAGCATTTACTACCAAAGACTTTGAAATGGCTAACATCAGGTTTGCTACCAGTCTAGATCTCGTAAGGAGCTGATTCTTCTGATCTTGATCTTATCCTATTCTTAATATAAACTCCACAATTTAGAGCCTTAGCCCATAATTTCGGATCCACATTTTTGTTTGCGAGCATCTAACACGAGCTCTCCGTGAGAGTTCTATTTAATCTCTCTGACACCCCATTTTGTTCCGGCGAATATGGAAGAGTCAACAGATGACTTATGCCTTCCTCGAGTAAAAAGGTTTCAAATTCTTTCGAAGTATATTCACCACTATTGTCTGATCTTAGCTGTAAAATAGATAAATTATGAAGTTTTTCAGCCCATGCTTTATAGTGTTTGAAGTGACCAAACACCTCACTCTTCTCCTTCATGAAGTACACTTTTGTAAACCTGGAAAAATCATCCGTAAACGTGACCATATATTGCATTCCCCCGGCAGATGGAACCTTCGCAGGACCAAAAACATCCGATTGAATTTGTTGTAAAAGTTTTTTTGACCGATGCTCAGACTCTTTAGGCAATGGTAGTCTGTGGATTTTACCCAGTGCGCAGCCATCACATGTTTAGACTTGCTGATATGTGATTGATACACCCTCTATTTTTCCAGCAATAACTATTTTTCTCAAACTATCAAAGTGTACTAGCCTAATCGTTTATGCCATAGCTCATTTGAATGCAAAGCACCGGAGTACAAAACATCATTCTCCTTGGTATTAGCCATATCAATTCGGTACATCTTGGTATCATCTCTTATACCTGTAACTGCGACTTTGCCATTTTTGCTAACAACTTGTCTACCATTTTTCAAATTAACATCAAAGCCCTTACTTTCTACCAGGGACGTAGAAAATAGATTTTTCTTAAAGTCAGGCACAAATAAGACATTGTGAAGAGTTCTTTCAATTGCTTTGCCCTCCACATCCACTAGCAAAGACACATTACCCAGAGCACAAGTCTAAACACTCATTCCACAAACATAATAAATATTTTTCTCCGGCTTGGTTCTCAATTTTTTGAAGATGTCTTTGTTCCAGCACATGTGTGTTGACGCTCCCGTGTCCATTATCCATCTAGGGTCATTGGGGCCCCCCATCGCTGCCACCATAGCACATAGATCCGTTTCATCCTCATAAATTGTCAAAGTCTCATCCTTGAGTGATGAAGCCGCTGAAAATACAGCATTTTCACGAGGTGTAGACCCCGTGAAGTTTTGGTAAAACTGACTTTGTTTCCATCCCGGCCTGTATAAACTTGTATCGTTAGCTATCTTAATCTTAGGACAAAATCTGTATCCATGACCTCTCTCACTACAATAAAAACATGCATTGTTGGATTGTCTATTTCCACCCTGATTAAATTGTATGAACTGATTAGACTGATTTCTTTGCTGATTAAACTGTACTTTCCTCTCAAAGTATGAATTAGAAGCCTCTACTTGCTCAACATTGAGAATATTAGATGTAGTTTCCTCTTCTAGCAAAACCTTGATTACTAATTGTAAAGTCCAGCTAGCTTTATCTTTCTGTTTGAACATAATGCTCCTTCCATACTACGAGGGAGACCCCTCATGAGCAACGCTGCCTATTGATACTGAGGAAACTTCCAACCTGCACAAGCATGTGCATCTACAAGGATGCGAAACCTGTTAGAATATTCAGCCATTGTACCACCAGTGTACTTATAGTCCCAATTATTTCCAGCCAATAGGAGTTCTTCGTGGACATTAGCCTTTTCATAATCATTTTTAAGAGATTTCCAAATATCAATTGTTTTTTTCATTTTAATCCGAGACATAGCTAAGTCCTCAGATATACAAAATTTTAGAATAGAACGAGCTTGCGTATTTTTCTTAGACCATGATGGATCAGATTCATCTAGAGAACCATCCAATATGTCCAAGAAATTGACATCCTCAAAATGCGTCTCCACCATATCCGCCCAGTAAACATACTTTTCCCCGGAAAAGATAGGAATTCATGATGACAAGCCCATAACTTGTTGTTCTACAACCACTGGTGTAGGTGGAGGAGCAGCAGTAGTAGTAGAAAGTTGTTGAAAAGAGGTAATAAAAATTTCACTTCTATAGTTTAGTTAGAATGAAAAGAGAGAGAAAGAGAGAACCAAAGGCACCCCATGGCTACCGCTTAGGAGGGAGAATGAAATAGAAAGTATTTGAAAGATCTCGGCGAAGCAAAGTACATTTTGGGAATTCAAATGGAGAGAGATAGAGGGAATATGATTATAAGACTCACTCAGAAAAAAGCAATTGGTAATATGCTTGAAAAATTTCAAATGGAGAAAGCAAAAGGATGTACTACTCCCATGGATTTGAAGAAAGTGAGTGAGGGGGGGAGGAATATTCTTCATAAATGATGAGATAGATGAGAAAGAGAGAAGATTTATGGAAAATATCCCCTATCGGCAGATTGTAGGCAGTTTAATATATTTTATGGATTGTACCCGGCTGGAAATAGCTGCAGCCGTAGGATTCCTCAGCAAGAGTCTAAATGAACCAAGAAAGAGAGACTGGGAGGCTGCCAAAAGGGTGATGAGGTATCTGGTGGGGACAAGGGAATTGTGGTTGCATTTGGGAGGGGAGCACCTGACATCACAACCTGGAGTGATGCCAGTTATGGAGATGTGCCTCCAGTTATGGAGATGTGCCTTTAAGGCGGTGTACGACTGGATATGTGTTGCAAATTGGATCTGGTGCATGCTGTTGGAGTAGCAAGCAACAGAAAGTAGTTGCTCAGTCCACTATGGAGGCTGAATACATGGCTTCCTGTGCTGCTACCAAAGAATTAATGTGGGTGAAATCTCTTCTTGAAGAACTTGGGTTCATGAAGATAGGAACTCAAAAGGTTTTTTGTGATAATCAAGCTGCTATCTCTATTGCTGCTAATCCGAAACATCACTTCAAAGCTCAGCATATGGATAATAAACTAAGATTTGTCAGAGAGAAGGTTTAAAATAAAATCATTAAAGTGGTTCATAAAACTGATAAAGAAATGATTGCAGACATGATGGCAAAATCAGTACGTTCCCCTAAGATGATTTATTGTAGAGAAAACTGTGGATTAAAATTGAAAAGTGACTAAGAATTAAAGGGAGTGTTGAAAAGAGGTAATTAGTAGTTCACTTCTATAGTTTAGTTAGAATGTAAAGAGAGAGAAAAAGAGAACCCAAGGCACGCCATGGCTTTATTTAGGAGGGAGAATGAAATAGAAGGTATTTTACTATTTGTAGCAAAATACAACCACTAGCCGAATTTGAACCAGGGTCTATGGAATTCTACTTAGACCTTAGCCTTATCCATTAAGGCACTAATGAAATGATATACGTATAACGTTTCAAGCATATTCATCTATTTGTTGAACGTGCTAATTTGCACCAGGCTAACAAAAAAACGCATTAATCAATTTATGTATGGAAGCGAATCGAAACCGTATAAATACAAATGATCGGACGGCCACAATTGAAGCCGCCACCCGCAATAAATTTTCGGCGACCTTTGGGGATAGCGTCACGCGACGCCATCTGGCACCATACTATTGGATACCGGAGAAGATGGGACAAGAAACCATGGCTCTTGTTTTGACAGGCGTCACTTTGAAAGCCATGTCGTACAATGGCCGTACAATAAGTACATCGCCTAATGTACCTTCTTGTACTATATAGTGTTTCTATTAGACTAGGGTTTAGTAGTAGGCAGTCGTAAGTAGGTACACCAGAACTTAGTGAAATTTAGGTACCTCTCTCAAAAAGAGTTTGTAACTATAAAGGTCATCTTTGACCAACCATAACTTACTGCTCAGGAGAGCAAATTCAGTGATTCTTTTTGCGTTTGACTCAGGGGAGTTTTGTCCTCACAGGAGTGAGAGTGGTCAGATTATTCGTGTGCTTGGGCGGTGATTATTCAGCGGGAAAGTAGAAGGGGCAAATATTATCCTACAGGCGTTACATAGGCTGCTCATTCTCTGTGTCAATGGAGACCACAGAATTGCAAAAGTAGACATGATACTCTCTCAAGCAATCAAGAATCCTACAAAGTAGTTGTTTACAAATGCTAACCAAATCTTATACACATATTAAACTTCATAAAGCTCTATCAAAGGATAAAGCAACATAAACACTGACAAATCCCAAAGTTTCAGTATAATTGACCCGCAACACTTAAGATATAATACTCAAAATTTTCCCAAAAACTGTCTCCAGTTTTCCTACTTGGAAGTTAAGATAAATAATGTGTTCTGAGTCCTAAGTCTTATACTTCTGTTGTTCCGCTGATACTTGTGTATCTGAGAGGTACGTCAAGCTACCAAACTAATACTAATCTGTCAAGCTACCACTGAGCTACCACTGAGCTACCCACTAAGTTGAGGTCTGTTGACTTGATTCATATCAATCGCAGCTGCGTTGTCCTGTACCGAATCATATCTAAGATAACAGCCACTGCGTTGTCTGTACGGATCATATCCAAAGTAACCGGAGATGTGTTTTCACATGCATTATGGCGACCGTTCTTTGTCTCTTCTTATTTACTCTGTCGGCATAGCAGGTGAAGTTTCTTGGCTGCTTTATCGCATAAGCGCCGGCACTCAGCGTAGCATTTGTATTTGTATTATCTTTACTCAAGTGATTCCACGTCCTAACACTTTATCCTAACTCCCTTCCCTCCATTTCACCTCCCTCTTTTTCCCCCCCCCCCCCCTCCCCCTCCACCCCCCCCCCCCTCCCCCCCTCTCCCTCCCTCCCTCTCTCCCTCTCCCTCTCGCACTCCCTTTCCCTCTCCCCTTTTGAATGTTGAAGATTCACACAATGGTGTTCTATCGCCATGAAGTTTTTCACTCACACCATGGAATTACCAAACCTTGTTTCCTTGATGTCCTCACGGAGCCTTTATCTGTGCGTTTGTAATTGTGAATGTTTATAGCAGGTGTTGAGATTGAAAGGTTGATTGCTCGGCGTCTTTCTCATATCTTCATTTATATAGTTATGTATCGGTAGACATTTGCTGGTAACCGATAGGTATCTTATTTTGTCTTATCAATAATTAATTTACATGCACAATGTAATGGTTAAGGAATTATCGCGATGGTTATCCGATATATCGAGATATATTACGATAAATATAGGGTCGATAACTATTGACGAAAATACCGTACCATGGTACGAAATGGATTATGATTTTTTTTTCAAAGCCACCACCCTCATGTCACGATATCTTTGTCCTCATTCCGTACAATAGTTACGTACTCTTTTTACGAACCACTACCCTCCAACCAATATTTTTTTATTGGTTCCGGATCAATGTACCAGAACCTCGCACATGTTTATAACCAATAATGTCATATATCAAATTTATCACGATAAAAAATTACCCGAAACACATCGCTAAATAAAAAAACACGTACAATATAGTAGAGAAAAACAATGCATATGACTTCGCACAAATTTGCCAAAAGTCAAATGCTCAATTTTTTTTCTAGCGGCGATAGAGATTTATGCTAGAGTAATAATTACATTCCTCCAATTCTCGGTTGTTTCCGCTTTTGTCTTTTATTTTAAACAGCAACGTATTGTACAACAATTGTATCCGCTGATTTTTAGTTCTTTACTTTTATGCCTTTCGTACTTACTCGCCATTTTTTTTCCCACTAGTAAATCAATGTTTGCTACACGGCCATGGACCATGTCTTGTTTAATTACAATTTCTTTTGCCCTCCTACTTAGTATTATTGCTAAACAACAAATTATATTTTGCAAAGCTTTCTAAAATTATCCTGAGAATCGACGAAGATTCGAAGATTCACTTTGAGGGGGGTTTGACGTCCAAAGCGACAATTGTAGTACACATGAATTTAATTTTGCTTTATCAACATTCCTTCACATGTTAAAGGTTGTCAAAATGTCAATGTTTGTCAAAATGTCAATGGATTGCGTCCTGTTTATTATTCTGTTACAATGACACGGACCGTGCTTTGTTCATCATGCCCCTCTGTCATGATTATCACGCTCGTTACACGGGCATGGATATTGTCGGGCATAGACCTTGTCCTATTTCGGATGCCCGTTTCAAGAAACAGGCATGGATTGTGTCTTGTTTATCATGCCTGTTACACATGCATTTTTCTAAGGCGTCAAGGATGTTTTGTTTGATGTGTTTGATCCATGCTTGCTTTGTCATGCTTGTTATGACCCATTTTTGTTGCGTTTGATTCGTGTTTATCTCTTTTGTGCTAAATGAATGTCTGTATTTTATCACGTTTACTTAATGTTTTGAATTAAAAAAAAAAAAAAAAGTCTACAACGTCTGCAAAAA
>JBBHKE010001085.1:0-10745 GCA_037447655.1 Zygnema cylindricum | reverse complement strand
TGACATTGTAGACCTACCGCCCTCCAGCCTGTGCCGTTTCACGGTTGAAGAAGATGCGTTTTGACTTTGCGTCTATTGTCGGCTCGACGTGAAATGGCATCGGAACCTTGAGACCCCTGCAAAAAAAGAATCCGTACCGGATGGAATCGGACAAAACAAAACAAACTGTGTACTTCTATTTGTCATATTAGACAAAAACTGACAAAACATAGCGAATCGTGTACACTTCCACGTCGCTTGAATTCGTTTGAAGTTTTTGAACAAAACATTACACTTGCGAATACGTGTTCCTATTTGTTTATATAAAATCCCTAATTTTAAAACACATCGGCCCTGTATTTTAAAGATAAGGTTGAAGATGACGTTTTTTGTCGTCGAAGTGGGTCGAAAAACACAAGACGACAACATGTAGTACATTTTAAATTCGATGATGACGCAAAATGTACTTCTCTTTTTTTCTATTTTATTGTACGGTTGAAACTTACGCGGTACGGCTCTAAGTTTTACACGAAAACGACAGAAAAAAACCCTTACTTAATCACACAGAGACGCACCCTTAGCCATTTTCAGCGGTTTTTTGAAACAGAAAAAAACTTTTTTCTGTTTCTATACACCTGGGCTACAATTTTATGGCACGTGTCGATCTTTAACTCTTCTTTGCTTTCATATTTGTCGTCATCCGTACATAAAATTTTACATCGACGCAAGTTTTTCACACTTTAAGTCCACATGGCAAAGAAATAAGCATGGGTTCATCCGCCAAAAAAGTCATGGTCCACGACAAAACTTGCCGGATGGTACAAACAAGATCCAATGACAGTGAGGTTTGGTTGTACGGACATTACCTTAGACAAACTATTCATTTCAACGGTTTATTATTCTGTTTCTATACACCTGGGGCATTGCTTTATCACACGTGTCAAACATTTATTCTTCGTTACATTCAGCTTGTCGTCGTCCGTACATAAAAATTTACATCTACCTAAGCCTTTTAGTACTTTAAACTCCATTTGGCAAAGAAGCAAGAATGGATTCATCGTCACGATTGGTCATAAAGGATGTTACAAAAACATCCAAAGACAGAAAAGTACGGACCCTACCTTCCACAAAGCGTCAAACTGAAACCGCCCTGCATTTATGATGACCATAAAGCGACATAGAATGTAGTTTTTCGTATGTATAATATTACTAAATTATCAGACGCCGTTCGTTATTTTTAATGTTTCTTATACCTGGCCGGTTCAGATATTTCCAGATAAAACACCGTCATACCTGCAACCGTATTTTTTAAACCATCGCACGTGATTTTTCTGTAAAATTCTTGAAGCTGTGTCGGCGTGGACAAGATTTAAGATTTTTTTTTTTCGCGGAAGCGTGAAAAAGTCGTTCGAGTACCACGTAAAAGTCGATAAAGTCGAAAAATTGTGTCGTTTTGTTGTTACCTCATAATATATGCTCTGGAAACGCATTGAACCCTATAGGGGACTGAAAAACTTACTACATGCCCGTTTGTGTAAAAGAAAAATAAAACCTCTTAAATCGCTATTTCGCTATTACCAGCGTTGTGTTACATGCCAGAAAATACAAACTTTTTTTGTTAGTTTAATCGTTTCAACTTCGGTGACAACCGTTTCTCGCCTTTAAACCCATACTTTTATATCGTAAAATATTCCATGGGTTACCACGAATGTACACACTCTTTGAGATGACTTGTTTGAATTTAAGTCTTTATTTCTATTCTTTTTTTCACACTTGATATCAGTTCAATATTATGGCGTGGTACATAGCTAGTTGTGGCAATAGCAGTCTAAAAGGAACGAGGCCATACCCATCACCACATCTCACAAAAAACAATTCCAAATTTTTGAACATCTTTTTTGTATTTATGTTGTTGCTTGATTTTTCATTTCTATATTGCGAAAAACTGCTCAAACGTTTGTGCCACTCGTCGTCCCATTCCAATTCGTCGCAAAAAAAACTCTATTTGTGATGGACGCACGAGTTTGTATCTTCGTCACATAAAAGTTGTTCTTTGTGGCGCATATGAATTTGGCAGCTTCCATAAGACGCTCAATTGTTAAAATGTTGTTGTCACTTTAATCTGTCATCGGGTTCTTTTTGCCATCCAGCTCTATCAATGGCCAATCCTTGAAGAAATTTCGGCAACATTGTAAGTCATTCATACTTGACAGGTTACGTGCTTCAAGGGTTTTTTAAATTACGTCATCCTTCATCCTCATGGCCCCCCACGTTATGGGCTTGGTCTTTCGTTGTTATGTCACTTGGCTCGTCAACATAATTATGACTTTATCTTACCCATTTCCGCCGTTAAAAATATATGTCCAAATCCACGGTTGAACCAAAATTCGAGGGCTTAAAGGCCCCCCACATGTCAAGGACCAACATGTATCAAGCGAATAACGAAATCAATACAACTTCCTCAAAATCCTTACTTCCCACACATGTGAAAATTGCATTCCGAAGACGCGGCTAGATGGTTCTCCCTTATGTGAAAAAAAAACAATTATTCACACAAGAGTAATCAAGAAATTATCTTCTAACTTCTTTTTAAAGTTCCCTCACAAAGCATTGTTTTTAGCTATTGGAATAAACCAATACCAAATAAAAGTACAATGCGTTAACATTCACCAAAGGGCAAAAGGCCTCGTTACACAAGTCTCACAAGCACTATCACAAATATTTCACACTACATACAATATCATCGGCTTTTTATTCAACCCCTCTACGATAAATATCACCTACAACCATGTTAACAATGTTTCACGAACTCAGATATTCGCCTATGTAAGTGCGCGACAAAGCCGAGAATCCATTGGTCTCTCCTGATTGTCAAGCCACAGAGTGTAACAGTGGAAACAATACTTGCTAGTTCACACGCGTGATGACCTCCGTTGTTGTATCCGCTTGACCCCCGTTGCCACCAGTGATGTTGGTTAGTTCACATCAGATCGTGTTGCCTGGTTTTTTAATATTTATAGCTCTTTGAAGCGTGATCAACCACAACCGACGATCGCTAATCACGTACATTAATGTTTTAAGGTGAGATCGGGCATTAACGACATGAAAACTTTACTCTGTGTGATCAACCGGAACAGATGTTTCTTAATCATGTATATTGGTTTACTGCTTAAAGCTAAGAAAATGATTTGACCCCCATTGGTTCATTGACTCTCGCTAATACACAAGGGTCTAAAACCAAGCTAGAATACTAAATGATTAAGCCTCGTATCACACATTCAAAGCATATACAAATCAAAAGATTAAATGTTATTTTCAAAACTAAAAAAAAATACATATTTTCCAAAGAATCCTTTTTATGTAAAAACTTGCCTTAACGACTAAGACCTTAAGGACGTTTAAACTCAAGGTAATTAACTTTGACCACGTTCAAACTCCCAAACCTAAAATTTAAACCATAGTTTTAAAGTAGGTGAAAGTAGGCCCATACAATATGCCTATTGTACGCAAAACATACAATATGACCTTAAGACCCATATTGTATTGGTCGCAAAATTAAATAAAATAGTAACAGGGTTGAGTTGCACATCGATCGATAGAGAATTAAACGTCATGTCTAAATTTTGAAAAACATTTGGATAAAAAAATATTTTTTTGTGAGTTTTGTGGTATTTTTTTATTTAAACCTTCAGATTTGGACGATCGGACGGCCGCTGATCAAAGTAGCGATCTAAGAATATCACATGGAAAGCCCGTAACAGAACTTACGCTAAAGGTGGCCTACAAAAGGCCTACAAAATAGTGCCTATTTTTGAACTACGATTTAAACCATAGTTGTTCAAAACGTATTCTACACACGATTCAAACGCGCGTACAATACGTAGAAACTGGAGAGGTCAATTTGAAAAAATCGTTAAAAACGTTAATGAATGTTTTCCGTACAAATTCGTACCTGTTAAAAAAATTGAATTGAACAAGTACCGCAGTTTTTAGGATTTCCGTTAAACGAATGGTAAAAAATAACGTGTATGTAAAATATTATCACACCTCGATTGTGCGTCGAAACACCTACATAAACTGGTCAAGGACAAATCCATCAGTGGGTTATAGGGCAAAATATGTAGGCGCAGGTTCAATTCCTGCAAAATGCTACTTTTTTGGTCATAATAAAATTGTATGCCGTTCACAGACAGGCAGCCGTGGCCTTCTCTCTCTACCTCTCCGAGAGCATGCAACTTCAAAAAAAAAAATCACAAGCCATATGCAGATGATTTTTTTCATCATTCAACATTGCACGACGTATATTAATAAAAAAAAAACAATCACATTGCTAACTACTGTCGTGGCGTTGGTAATGGCGTCTTCCTTGAATTTTCTCTTTCAACTGTTTGAGGTATTTATGGCTGCTTCTTTTCAAAAATTCGAAGAAGACGCCCGTACACATTTTGAACTTACGGCGCTCAAATAGTGTGACGCCGCAACGTCTCTTTTTGGAAATGTCAGTAGATGTGACGATAAATTTCCGTACATATCCGTGTACATTTTGTGCAGTTTACTGAACAGCAAGTACGGATACGTGCTTCGAATCTTTTCATCAATTACCGTACAGTTCTGTAATTTTTTTAACAGCTACCGTAATTTGTCGATGGGTTTCCGTTAATTTTCAGTTTCAGTTTATAGTAGACTTTTTTTTGCTATTTTTTGAAAAGTCACGTACAATACGTAGAAACTGGAAAAAAGGAAAAAAACGCGCGTATTGAACAACTAGGATTTGAACCTCTAATTTTCAATATCACCAAATTAAGCTACGCACTTAAAAACTACATGTAGACGATGTACCCTCGCCTCTAAGGCAAATTCCGTCATAATTACCCCATTTGGTAATAACAAAAAGTACCTGAATTTCCAATAATAACTATATAAAAAATATAATATACCGTAGTTAATTCTAATAGTATACCTTGTATCGCGCTTAGTGTAAAGATTTTTTTCGTCACTTAACACATATTTTCTCAGTACACACTAGTCCGATATTCAATTTGAGACCGCCAATCGGAAGCTGAGTATCTTAACTTTCAATCGAAACCGTCAGATAAATAAATCGACAATCGTGTACGGAGAAAAGATGTTTAAAGAGACAAAAAACATTAACAACAGTAACGATTCAAGGTGGTACCTTACCACCAACCAATAAAATAATTTCAGAAACTCTGAAAGCAATGGGCGGTGTTCAGTTTGTACTTTGTAGAAAATTGGTCATAAACGACAAATCAAAAACGACAAAAAGAGAATTTGACAGAATTGAAAAAAAACAAAAATCCAATCCAGTGCACACAAAGGATATGGCCAAGTGCGCCTAATGGGCTCCCATAATCTATCATAGATTTACCGTACTAAAAGGTACACTTACAAAATTACGTGTACTTTTTGTCATGTACACCGCGAATCGTTATTAGTGTCAACAACTCTAATTTGGGTTCTTAAAATTATATTTTTTTTCCTCAAATAGGATACATGATTTTAATTTTTGCTTGACATTAATTAAGGTTCCGTACAAAATAGCGTAAAGAATGAAAATACAATAAAATATAAATAGTGTGGTGTACGATCGATGTCAGACCGTACATAAATGTACCTTTTCAAGTGAAAATTTTACAAAAAATGAATTAAATCAGACGCGCACGCATAGGAACGTGCGCTCAAAAAAAGGGATTAGTCTGACACGTAAACTAGTCTGACACGTACGGATGTTTAAATTTCACGAAGGCGTACGATTTCTAATATTTTGTACGGATACATATATTAATGTATATAATCGTACAGAAAATATTCCATTTTTGCCGTTCCAAATTAGCATAAACACCGAAATTATAATACACCTTTTTTTTATTAAAATTCAAATTCTTAATTAGCATCAATTACGGTAAATTTTCTTCAACACTATTTAAACTTTGACACTAGTAACGATTCGCGGTGTAGTGGTGCAATGTACTATACGCATCAGACGAAAAGGGTCGTTACTTTTTTTTAATTTTTGGCCCTATTACATTTGTTTTGACACTTCTCTCTCTCCCTCTATTCCTCTCTCTCCCTCTATCTCTATCCCTCCTCTCTCTCTCTATCCCTCCTCTCTCTCTCTATCCCTCCTCTCTCTTTCCCCCTCTCTCTCTATCCCTTCTCCTCTCTACTAAAGCTCGCATGAGAAAATAAGAAATAAAAAATCTGAGCAAATATTTTTTTCTTTCTTCCCTTCTATTTAATTTTTTATTTTTCTCAATTCTACCTCAAAAGAAAAAAAAAGATAAAAAAAAAAAAAAAAAAAACAAAAAAAAAAAAAAAAAAAAAACAAATTCTCCAATGGCTTCCCTTTTCCTAATTCAGCTCAAATCTTTACCTTTCCTCCTTCTTTTGTCCCTTCTCCATGTCTCAGTTTCAGTTTCAGTTTCCGTTCCAGTTCACGCCGAACCCACAACGAATTTTGACCGAATTTCTATGTCGACCGAATTTGAATCTAAATTCGACGGTTCCACCAACGAGAGAGAAGGAAAAGACGAAAATCGTTCGTCCGAAGACGAATTCGTGAAACGTTTTTTGGCGCAAGAAGCGATTTTAGAATCGAAAATTAATAAGCTCGATTCCGACGACGGGGAAGAAGACGAATTTTTGACAACGCCGAATTCGTTGCCGAATTTTTACGACATTGAAACGAATTCCGGTCCGATCGGTTCGGCCCTTAACCGAATTCTTCGAAATTACGCCAAACTCGCCGCGAAAGTCCCCTTATCCTCGGAAAACAGTGACGTCACAGGGAGAGATGCTGACGTGGCGGATAATGATGTCGACGTGGCGGAGAATGATCTCGACGTGGTGGAAAGAGATGCTGACGTCACAGGGAGAGATGCCGACGTGGCGGAGAGTGAGGCTGACGTGGCAGAGGGAGATGCTGACGTGGCACCAGTTCTTAGAATGACTGATGTGGCATTGGGAGAGAGGGAAGGAGGGAAGGAAAGGAATGAGAGAATTTTGAGAAGAAAAATGCTTTTGTGAAAAGGGAAAAACTTAGTTTTTTCTTTTTTGTGTTTTTAAAGTGTGTATAAGGAGGGAGGGAGGGAGGAGGGCTTTCTATTTTTCTTTTTACACTTTTTGATTTTTTGGATTCTTGTAAAATAGAGGCAGAAAAATCGCAGAGAACACTTAATTTTGTGCTAGAAAGAAAGAAATTTTAGAATCGTAGATTTTTTTGTTTTTTTTTCCCAGTTTAACAACAACAAAAAGATCCTTGGAGGCTACAAGTGCGAAGTTTATTGCTTTTTCTCAATATTATAATATAAAAATTCGCATTTTGAGGAAAACAAATTAATTGTTTATAGGAATTCTTGTAAATGCTAGTTTTTTATGGTTTCTATTTCCATATTTCCATTTCTTTTTAATTCGGTAAACGGTTTTTCATGTTTTGAATTTTTGGCAATATAGCTTCCTTTTGTTGAATCTTCGTCCCATCAAAATTTACAAAAGCAATGTTTTCCTTTTCCTATTTTTTATGAATTAAAAAATAAACTTGAGTTTCTCAATATATTTATGAAGTATGTACATGCGAAGGAAAAGAAAAACTTATCACCAAATTGAAATTTACTAGAATTTCATGTCATTATCTGACATGAATTATTGAGCTACAAACTATTTATAGCTTCACAAGGAACCCAATTGTGTACCTTTTTTTGTGAAAAAGCATTGCTTTGATGTTTTTGGCCACTCAAAGTCGCATCATAATCGTTAACGATTTCATCATTGGCATTTAGAAACTGGAAATTTCAATTTACCAATGTAAGTTTGGGAATTGCACATTGCCAGTTGAAATTGAAACATTGAAATTAAAACATTGAAATTAAAATATTGAAATCTAAACATTGAAATTAATACATTGAAATCAAAACATTGAAATTTCAACATTGAAATCAAAACATTGAAATTAAATATTGAAATCTAAACATTGAAATTAAAACATTGTTGAAATTTCAACATTGAACATTGGACATTGTACGCCTTCTTTTTTTCTGTCTAACTGTTTTTGTTTGTCTTTTCTTCTTATCTTTTCTTCTTGGTTTTCAATTTCATTTTTAGTTACAAAAGTTGAGCTTAGTACCGCCATTCACAAAGAGTCTGATCTTTACTACCCCACCCATCTTTATTAGCGTTAAGGTTTATTTAGTGCTAATGCGAAATTAAAATTAATAATACTAATTTAGTGCAAGGGGCATAAGACTGTGATTAAATGCTCAATTTTAGATTATTATGACTTTAGAGCATAGGCTGTGACCCTTAAAAGAAGTTTTCATTGAACGACGACTTGAGTAGAGAGTTGCGTCCATTGAAAGCTGTGTACTTTTAAGGGTTACAATTTGACTTTGTCAATGACATACATTGCCTGAATTAGTTTGAGATTTGATAGATCATCAAACCTCCGCCTCCTCTAGTTTAGTTTTATTTTCTTACAACTATTAGTCTACCTTTTTGCTTATTTGTCTTTGGTGCGAATGAGCCGGAAAGGTACCGTTTCTTTTTTAAAAATCAAAAGGTGAAGGGAAATTAAAGGCTCATTGTCCTCAAGAGTCTAAATTCGCCTTTCATTTTTGTCTCCTTTTTAACTTAATAATAAAAAAAAAACCCCTTTTAACCTCATATTAGGAAAAACAACACTCTTATGTCATTTCTTGTTGTTGGGTTTACATATTTTGTTTATTGGGGGCAATGTCTACTCTATTTATAGGTCCTACGTTTTGTTTGTTTGCTTCCTTTTGCATTACATGCAAGTGTCCACAAAACTTCAATATTGATAAGTTTCATACCTCTCATAAGTTATGTGTTGTGGACTTAGTCCGTGGGATAGGTGCTATTTTCAGGAATGATGGCTCACAAACAATCAAGTGCAATTGGAATTTCCAGCTGGTACGTTTAATTTGGTGAAAAGTATCAAAAATAAGGTTTATACATAAACCTAAGCAAAACTATTAGCATCTTTGCCCGAACCTCCCCATGATTATTGCAACGCAAGTCCGAAAGACCGTTAGGAAATGATATCGACTTTTGTTTGTAAACCCACAATCCCTAGAAGACACATCTAACAATGATTTAGAATAGTTTAACCCAAAACATGAGGCAAAAACTTCAGCATAAAAAGTAATGGACAACCATAAATCGCCCGATCTTGCGTTGTAGAAGGTGGAAAACAATACAAAACATCTTTCTTGATGATCCATGAAGAGTTTTGCCACCTTGGAGTCTCGAACACAAAATAAATTTAATTAGTGTAGTGAAACCATCATTTCGACCTTTTTGTATAGGTTACGCCCCTTAAGGAGGAGTAAAAAATTAAGATCCAAAAAACTTGCTTACCTCCGTGGATCATAATTAGCGTTAATGTTTTTTTCGTCTCTGAAAACATCTTTTCTCCGTACACGCTTGTCGGATTGTGGATCTGACGGTTGCAATTGAAAGGACAAATTATCAGCTTCCGATTGGCGGTCTCAAATTGAAAATAGGACAAGTGTGTACGGAGAAAAGATGTTTTCAGTGGCGAAAAAATTATTAACACTAATTACGATTCACGGTTGTACTGGACAAGGGCTGGATCGAGGCTTGAAAAGAGTTTCGTACGGTCTCCGAAAAGCGATGCCTGTCATTTTTTTCGTTCTAAATCCGTACAATAGTACAAAGCATTTAGTATAATATTTGACATATTTTATATTCAGTGCGAACTATGCTACAAACAATACTGTACGAAAAAATGAAACGCTTCGTGGTCCGTACGCTCCGTACCATACTTCTATGGAAAAAGCTATCCGTACAATTGGAGTCTTGTCCCAACTTTGCCCTAAACAATGAAAAGCAATCCAAAAGCTTCCACGTGGCGGCCTTACCTCTGAATATTCTCCTTCCCACGTGTGACTCTCTCTCACAGTCTCTCTCTCTCTCCCTCTCCCCCATCCCTCGTCCACCCTGCTCTCCTCCCCCCCTCTGTCTGTGTATCTAATGTCTGCCTGTCAAGTTTCGCCACGTGGCACAACTATACTCCCTCATCTTCATCCACTTGTAAACCCTATCTCTCACTCCTCTCTCTCTCTCCCCTCTCTCTCTCCCCTCCCCCTCTCTCTCTCTCCCCCCTCTCCCTCTCTCTCTCCCCCCCATTGCCTTCTCCCTCCTTTCTCTCAACCATCCACCACATGGCGTCTCCATTCAAGAAACTCTCTCCCTGTCCTGCCACGTGGCATCCGTACAGGATCTGCCAGCTGGATTCTAAGTACGGAAAAGAAACGGAGAGAGAGGAGATTCTGTACGGAGGCTTCTTTGGACAGAAATTCGGAAAAGGGGGTTTTGGAAAACGAAGAAAAAGGGGATAAAGGGGTAGAAGAGCAAAATAGGAAAAGTGGGTTTTTCCCAAATATCAATTTTAATTTTAATTCGGGTACGAAAAATAATTCGGCGATTATGGACGGTCGGTCGGAAGCTTCGTATTATCCGCCGGAATTCAAATATATGAAACAAAATGAAAATGTGGATTGGAACCCAATTTTGTGGTCTTTGGGAGGTTAGTATTTTTTTTGACTTTTTTATCGTTTCTTTCGCTTTTTTAGCAAAAAAAATTAGGAGTTTTTAGGGTTGAATTAGGGTTATTTTGGGGTTTTTGGGGGTATTTTTTTCGGGTTTTTTAGGGTTTTTTATCCATCGCTTACCCTCTCTCCCTCTCCCTCTCCCTCTCCCTCTCCCCC